>PVLC010011243.1:0-47732 GCA_004027655.1 Graphiurus murinus
TAAGGCACATGATGTACTTACACAATTATATCAAGATCACTCACTGAACTGAACTTGAGAGGGAGGGAGGGCGAGGGAGCGGGGTGGGAATTGGGGAAAGGGTCAGATGAGAAATGTGTGCACATTTGTCTATATCAATTTGTACCTAACAAAAATGTATATATACAAAGCACGAATTATTACAATAAAAAAAAAGAAATAATATGTAAATTTGAGTGGTTCCAGGGTGGGAAGTCTATATTTTAAAAATTAGTTGCATTTCAATATACTGGTATGAACAACAGGAAAATGAAAAAAGTATAATACCATAAAAAGATTAAAAAATTAAGAAAAAACTTATAAAAAGATATGCGAAAGCTCTAAATTAAAAAGTACAAAATATATACAAGATCTAAGAGCTAAATGAAAGAAAAGAGTTAACAATGCTCATGGATTGGAAGACTCAAAACTGTTAGAACAGCCATTTCTCTTCACACTGAACTACAGCCTCAATGAAATCTCAGTCGAAATTCCAACAGGCTTCATTGTAGAATTGTCTAGTTTAATCTAAAATATATATGGAAATGTAACAAACCAAAATAGCTAAAACAATATGAAAAAGAAGAAAGTTGGAGAATTTCTATCATGCGACTTTAAGATCATGTGTTGGATTAAGTGGTATTTGTACAGGAATGATTAATGGAAGAAATAGCATGGACGGTTCAGAAATAGAGATATACTTATATGATCTATTGACTTTCATTAAAGTGCCAAAGCTATTCAATTTGTAAAGAAATAATTTTTCAGTAATTTGCACTGGAATAGTTGCATAAACATCATATGAAAAATACATCTCAACCCCTGCCTCACATCATGTACAAAAATTAATTTAAGATCATCATAGATACAAATATAAGAGCCAAAACTATAAAGATTTTCAAACTTGGTGTTGCCAAATGTTTCTTAGAAAGCAAGAAGTAAGCTGGGTGTGGTGGCACATGCTCGTAATCCCAGCATTTGGGAGGCCGAGACCGGAGGATCCGGGTTCGTGGCCAGCCTTAGCTACCTAGTGAGGCATTCCACAACTTAGTGAGACCCTGTTTCAAAATAAAGAATAAAAAATAGGGCTCAGGGTATAGCTGGGAGGTAGAATGCCCCTGAGTTCAATCCCCAGTACTGCAAAAAAAAAAAAAAAAAGCAAGAAGTATAAAAGAAAAATAGTGATCCATCAGACTTTATCCAAAGTAACTTTATCAAAAGATATAAAAGATAGAATTAAGAAAATAGATGAGTCACAGACTGGGTGAAAATATTTATAATACATAAAACGTGAGAAGGGGGTAGGGGTGTAGTTTAGTAGTAGAGCACTTGCCTGGCCTTTCGTGAAGCCCCCCCCCCCCAAAGACAAGGGTGTATATCCCAATGTATCTTGAAAACGAATCACACAAACACATTTATTGAGAATATGACTTGAATAAGCAGGATGATGAAGCAGCACTAGCAGCAGCAGCAGCATGCCTGACTAATAAGCACACAAAAATATGCTCTGCATCATTAGTCATAAGGGTAATGCAAATTAAAATCACAAAAAATCACAATGAGATCTAAAGAAAAGCTCAAATCCAAGACTAATAACTTCAAATGCTGGTGAAGATTTGGGACAGATGAAGCTCTCATACACTCTGGTGGGAGTAGAAAATGAAATTGTTAGATAGTTTCTTATGAGGATAGACATAGGGCTGTCCTCGGACCCAGAAATTTCATTCGTTGGTATTACTCCAAAGGAAATGACTGTATGTTCACAAAAAGACTTTTTCAAAGTTGTTTATAGTATCCTTATTGTAATATCTAAAACTCGGAAATACCTCAGATGTTTAATGGTTCTGAGAATGATGAACAAGTTGTGGCACATTAATTCAATGGACTACCATCAAACAAGTAAAAACGCAAATGTAATGACTACTGTTATACTGAATAGGAGGGATAAAACTAAAAAACATCATGTTGAATGAAGAATCCAGAAGAAATAAAAATAATGTATGATTACATTTAAATAAACTGCAAGGATATACAAAATAAATTTCCATAATAGAAATCAGAACAGTGATCACCTGCTGGGAATGGATGGGAAGGACTGACCCTGTCTTTATTACAGAAAGAATGCTCTGTTTTTCACACTGATCCATATTAATAACTAACTGGAATATATTCCAAGTATCTATTTTTAAATTCCCCACATTTTAAGATTTGGGATATTGTCAAATTCCATCTTTTGATATCAATTTTAATTTTCCAACTAACTACATGCTTTATAACATACAGATCTTTTAAGACAGATAGAAGCCCACTAAATAGTTTTAAATAAAACTTAATTAGGAATGATTACTTGAATATGTTTCTGGTGTACACAATTCACATAATTAAAGATTTAGGAACATGTTGAGGTGACATAGGTAGAGATGGCTACTGGTTCTTCCAAACTAAAGTATATCCTAAAATTTAGGAGCAAAGAGTTCCTCTGGGGGCTGGGTAATTAACATATCATAGATAAAATTAGACAAAATATCACACTGTGGTTTGCAGATCATCAATAACACTGAATGTAAAGAGATAATTTGAATGACAAATTATTTTTAAGAAATGCACCACATGATCTAAAATGAAAATTAATAACACAGATGGAGAAACCATAACAGTTAAGAATACTCTAAAAGAAATTGAGCAACATTTTTTTTTTTTGGAAAGTTTGGATAGATAAAAATCCTAGTATCTTTCTCTGGGGGAATCCAATCAATAAGATGCTATCTGAATTCTTAAGTGGAACACTTGAAGTGTTAGTATTTCCTTGGGATGAGGTCTAAAAATTAGCAAGGATTAGGGAGCTGCTAGTTAGGCCTTCTCTAGAATAAGTAACTAGAAAGGCAGTTATCTTTCTTGAAATAAATAAATGTGATCCTATTTCTCATTTATTATGCTAAATACAAGAGAGCCTTTAACAAATGTGTTATTAAGCCTTTCGCTGATCTAAGTATATCTCTATCTATTTCTTGGTTCCTTTGAGAAACCATGCAAAATCTTGATCCCATGTTAATTACCAATTTAATCAGTCAATGCTAAAAGAAAATCTTTTGGTCTAATTATAAAAGACAGTTGTTGCAAACATTTGACGTGATGAATACCTTTCCTGATTTCAGGCAGGCTATAATTTATTAAGCACAAATATGAGAGAAAAGATGGAATATGGTGCTTAATCAGCAATGACCCCCAATTAAAACAGGTGATGTTTGCGGGGCTTAAGAATAACAGCAACATGTCTCCAATTAGCTGTCGAATCATCCAGCAAAACAGCTGTTATGTAAATAGAAAATCACTTGGCCTTCCCACTCATTTTTTTTTTTCTTTTCAATTTTGTCTTTATTTTTAAGTCATTTAGAAAGATGGCCCCTCCAATTATGTAAAATTTAAAAAATAGGAGGTCTAACTTGCAGCATTAAAAGTCATGTTTGTGGTTGACTTTGATGGGGGTGGGGACAGGTGGTGGGAAGAGGTGTGATTAGAAGGGGCACAAGGCTTGGGGGAAGTACTGGGTCATTATGATGCTGGTTCTTAACTAGATCTTGGATCCACACATGTGTTCACTGGTGAAAATCTATCCAGCTATGAATTTGTAATGTATACCTTTTTCAGAATGTATGTTGTATTTCAATATGCTTTATCCTAAAATATAAATTTCTTCCAAAAATATATTGAATTTACTGAACGTTGTATAAAATTGAGGTTTTTTGTGCAAATGTTTATGAAAAATGGCTTTTTTCTTCAAAACTTTTATCCGTTAATTCCCTCTACTATCCAATGGTTCCAGAATAGCTGAAGTTTTTAATGAAAAAGAAAAATGGGAGCACAAACATTGACTTTGTGATTACTACCGATTTAGAGATTCATATGTTACTTACCAAAAAGTTGTGTTCTCCTACAATTTTGTGGCAATTTGCTCGAGTTGCAAGGCAAAGATACCAGTGTGGTACAAGCCTGGAGAAACAGAAAAATACTGTTTTAGTGTAAAGTATTATGTTATTTTTACAGTATACATCAACTGTATTATAATGCATTTATCTACATAACTATAAAATGATAACTTGTTCATACCACCATTTGTGTAATAATTGCAAAGTACCTTCACAGGTACCAGAAGGTACAGATCTGCTGCTGGCTGTATGATACATAACTTTTTCCTTGAGGAAATCAAGTAAACAAAGAAGGATAATAGTCAACCCAAACTGGTGAGGGCCTAAAGGAGGTACAGATCCAATGTAATGGGAATCAGGAAGCAAGAGAGGCTACTTCTACAGAGAGAAGGGACAAAGCCTTGAGAGGAGGTAGAATTTCAGTGGAGCCTGAAGGATAAGTAGGATCCCTGAAAGGTGGTGAGCAGGAGTTGCAAAGGGAAAGTTGGAGCTGCAATGAACAGGGAGGCTAGTCCAGGTGCTAAGGGACTAAATGACCTACAGAGTTAGAACATAATAGAGTAAGAGGGGAACTTAGAGCATTCCAGTTTGACTGGAGGAACTTTTCAGAGGGATTGGAACTCAGATGAAATAAGATTGAGTGACTTGCTATGTTTCAGACATTTTGCTGCATCTAGAAATTCAGCAGTGAATGAGAAAGATGCGAACACGGGCTTCATGGAGGTCCCAGTTTACTAGGGCAAACTGACACAGGGATTATAATGATGCATGACAAAGAGCAGAGGTCTTCTGAGAGTTTGTGGCAGAGGAACCAACCTGGTCCCAAGGGAAAAGATAAAAAACTGAGTCTCAGAGAAAGGAGTGTTGAGGCGATTAAGTTGAGTGAGACGATCAAGGTCAGAGTGTGGATCATAAAGAGGGAGGAACAAAGACAGAATACTAAAATTGGGGAAACAAGAAGCAATCAGAGGAGAGGAAGGAAACTAATTTAGAAGAGTCTGGCATTAAGGAAGACAAGTGAGGAAGGTTTCATGAAGGAGGCTGTGCTCAAGGGTGGAGTACTTTAAAATCTGAGCTGGAGCCAGATGTGGTGGTGTATGCTTGGAATTCCAGTACTTGGGAGGCTGAGATAGGAGGATCATAGGTTCACGGCCAGCCTCAGCTATTTAGTGAGGCCCTCCACAACTTAGTGAGGCACTGTTTCAAAATAGAGAATAAAAAATAGGGCTGGGGGTGTAGCTTGGAGGTAGAATGCCCCGGGTTCAATCCCCAGTACCGAAAAAAAAAAAAATTAAAAAAAAAAATCTGAGCCAGGATCATGCTAAAAAGTGTTTATTTCTCTTTTTTGATGACTTGGCTACATCCAAGATGATTACAAAAATTGTGGAACAATGACACTGGCCTGATACTTGTCCCCACATATCAGTACCAGTGCTATGCAATATGAGCTTTAAGCACGTTGAAAATCGCCCTGTATGGGGCATGCTAAGCTATGGCGAGTAATTATTCCAAAGAAGTGGCTCTTAGATGTTCTTGGTGTACCAGGGCTCTCTGCAGGTAATTAAACTTAGGGTTTCAGGGGTCCCTGCTGGTGAATGAAGTGTGATTTCCCCTCCTCTAACAAGGTTAATCCCTTCTGCCCTGCCAAAACAGAGATAGCTCAACATGGAATGCCCTAAACACAATCCTGATGAGAGATGTTACCTTGGGCTGTCATGTCTAGGAACAGGAGTTGGGCACAGTGTAATCAGTCCTGTGCCTGAGTTCTAAGGTTCATGCAGCAAATCTCAGCCCATTCAGCTTCAGGCTTCCAGGATTAGCCTGTGATCTGGTTTGAGGATGCAGTGGGAGACTCACTCAGACAGTGTACTGCAGGACTGGATCTGCGGTCAGACTATACATTCTGGCTCATCAATACATTTGAGATTTAGTGGGTGACAATGGCAAGGAATGAGTTAGTTTTTATTGAGAAGCATGTTAGTGCTGCTCTTAATGCCTCATGAGCATTAACTCATTTAATCTTCTTAATAACCTTACAAGAGCCAGGCTCGGTGGTACATGCTTGTAATCTCAGTACTTAGGAGCTGAGACAGGAAGATCACAGGCTCGCTGCCAGCCTCAGTAACTTAGTGAGACCCTTTTTAAAAATAAAAACTCAAAAGGGCTGGAGTGTAGCTCAGAGGTAGAATGCTACTGGTTAAATCCCCAGTACTAAAAATATAAAACAGAACAAAAAAATCTTACAAAGCAGGTACTGTTTTTACCCAAATACTACAGATGAGGTAATGGGAAATCAGAAATTATAAGGAATGCATCAAAGGTCACCTTTCAAACAGTGAGCTCTTATCAGTGTTTCTCCCCATCACAGCTGGAACTACTGCTCATTGATTCTCTTAATTGCTATATGAGTCCCAGACTGGGATTCAAGTCCCATATCATGGCAGCATATGGGGGCAGGCTGGAGTGTCCCAAGCCAAAAACAGCAGGAAGTGGACCTGTCTGTTACATTTGTTTATACTTTCTAACCTAATGAAAAATATAGACTTTTTAAAATGTTGTGAATCACTCAGCTCTATGGCTCACGCTTCATAGTTTGAGCAGGGGAAATCTTGCTTCTTTGCATTTCTGTTTATCAGATCTTCAGCTGAGGGTCCAGTGTGGTGGGTGAGTGGTGCACTGTGCTGTGGCAGAAGGTGGAGGTGGGGACAAACTGATCCCAAAGTTAGGGTTAGAGATTCCCAGGTAACTTATGGCTCTGGAGCCTGCAGTTGAAGAGAATGGTGGTGACAATAATTGGTGGTGGGTTTCTGGAGTCAGTCCTGTGGGTTTTGCCACCCAGCACAAAAGCTGGAAGGTTTCTCTCCCTTTACCATTTATCCATGGGAAAAGGTTGGGGGAGGGAGTCATAGGTTTCATAGTATTCGGAATAAGCTGTAGGTTGGAACTCCAAACTGAAGCAACTTAAATGTGTTTCCACACAGAAATGCATGGGCTGAGTTCCCTGATGGTGTAACACTCTTTTCTAGTTAACTTATAGGCTCTGTAGGCTTTTGTGATCTGGGTCAAGTACTTAGTCACATTTAATATTGCTGTAATCAATAATCCAGTGAAATATTCTATATCTTCTCATAGTTAGATGTTGTATACATGTCATATACTTCATCCTCACAACACTTCTGTGAGGTAGGTGATATTTCCCCGATTTAAAGCTCAATTTGGTTTACTATAAGCAACATTTTGAGCATAACTTACTTCTCCATTAAACCATGATGCCTTTTCAGAATCAAGAATTCTTGTTTGCAGCTCTGCACCTGAATCATTGTGCACCCTTTAGTAGCTCTTTCAGTTTCCTTTCTCTAGAGATTCTTGAATTTTCTTCTAAGTGTATTAAGATTTAGAAGTTGGTATAGTCAGAGATGTTGGCCAATCATATTTGGAAGGACTTTTACTGCTTCTAGTTGCTGTAAGTTTTGGTAAATGCAATCTATGTATCTATGTCTCTATCTGTGTATGTTCTAATACTAATAATGACTGACATTAAAATTGACATGCTATTTTTATTGACTCAGATACATAGTGAATTATTATTGATTCAGATGTCCACTGACATCAAGATGAACACAATAACTTTTTTATACATTTATTGGTACATTATAGTTTCACATCATAATATAGTTCACAGTGATAATGACATACATCCACATGGCACTCAGGGAGCTTTCCCTTGGCTCTGTCCCTACTCCCCCCTTCCCTATACATAATATTAATATTGGCATTGGTATTCTCACATATGCATATAATGTTGCAGGAAGTGATCCCTTCTTTAATTCTCCCTTTCCTTCCCCTCTCCCCTAGACCACCTCCCTCACTCAACTGGGGTTTTCCCTCCATTATGTAAAGTTCCTCTTATATCTGAATTACTTTCTAGTTTCCATATATGAGAGAAAACATATGACTCTTCGCTTTCTGTGACTAGCTAATCTCACTTAACATAATGTTCTCCAGGTCCATCCATTTTCCTGCAAATGATGTAATTTTGTTCTTCTTTACTGTTAAGTTGAATTCCATTGTATGTATATCTCATAATTTTGTAATCCATTCATCTATTGATGAACACCTAGGTTGGTTCCATAGTTTGGTAGCTTTTTAATTGTAATTGTTTAACCTAGATATACATAACTATATAATTTTAGGGAATACACTAATTTCTTAAACAATCAAAGCATTTAATACCACTGATAAGCCACAGTTCTCTTCACTGAAAAGCAGACTCTGTATCAGAGGGATTTTGAACACTATACAATCAATGATTCAGGACTTAGCCTTCCTTGTGCTCACAGGTTAGAATAAATCATTAAAAAATAATCATTCTAAAGATACAAGTTATATGTATGTAATTGAAATGACTTCTTATTCTTTTAAAATTGTGGGATTTTTAGGTAGTGTCCTTAGCAGCATACTAACTGCTGGGTGTAGCAGTTGGTCATAAATTATATTGACACAGAGCTGGTCTCCATAGGGTTAACCAGGAGGATGTTAGAAACTTTGAGATTGACTGTGATTTGTGTGTTTTAGCTATAGTTTACAGTTAACAGCCTCAACTTCTTAAAAACTAGAGAAGTTGGAAATAGCATGTTAATTTATGAAGAAAAATTACTTAAGGGTACTATTGAGCTTAGACATGCAATCAAGATTTGGGTTTTTAAATATCAAGTGACTTAAAATAATTATTTACTATTAACTTTTATCTTATGAAAACTGTTTTCAGCTTTCCTTAATTTGATACTCCCTGCAAATATTTAGAAAATAAGTAAGATCTAGGGATTTAAAGATAGTGACTAAAATAGATAACTTAGAGCAATGCATATCCGGTGCAGATTTATCAATAGTGGTAACCAAACTGATTATTTAAAATGGTCTTAAATTGACCAATTTCTATGTTCAAAGATATATATTTTTTCTATATTCTGAGGCCTTTCCAATCAAGTCTCCTTAAATACATATTTGGACGGATTCTGATAAGGATCATAATTCAAATGGAAGAGAAGTGCAGTGACCAGATTTCAAAACTCTACAAACCCCAGGACATGTATCATATCTGAAGATCAGAGTAAAAAAGTGTCTATGATGAAAATAGACAGAGTGGAAAAAGTGGTTATTTCTGTCAGTGCTAAAAAGCTTAGAGAGTCACTGATTAAGGTCACTGCCAATTTTATCAATGAGGAAAATGCTTCAGCAAGCCTCCAACCTCTAATTTTTACCATCCTCTGTGTAGGATGTGATGATGGTACTGTCAGAGTGTCTATGATCAAACACAAAGAGGATTCAGGGTCAACTGGAAAAGAATTTGTTTTTTTGTTTTTTTTTTTTAGGAGAAAACCTAAAATGTCTAAAACCAACTCCAAATAATGCATTTGATTTCTGCCTGCCTCCTTGTCTCCTTCAGGGCCATCATCGTCAACAATAATACAACAAAAGGGAGAAGAGAAAGAAGAAAGAAGAAAAGAAAAAAAAATCATCTAAATTACTGTGTCATCTGTCCTTTTCTTCTTCAGAAAATGAAATCTTTAAGACAAACCTTTCCTTAAAGGTTTATTACTAGAATAACAACAGCTATTGATAGCAGTTAGTAAGATGTAAATCTCATGCACCAAGCTGATATCCAAACAACATATTGCTGGTCACTAGCCAGCATAGCCTACCATGTTAGTCAAGAGGATTTCATTAAATAATTTTCTTATCTATAAGGTCCACAGAAGGGCAAAAAGTGCTTATAAGTTAACATTAGTAGTACTTAGTAGTGTTATTGAAAATTATAGCAGGACCAAAAAAATGTAGGTATTTCACATTAGAACACTTTGATTTGTATAGGTGGCTGATATGTATAAGACAAGCAGACAAGTGGATGTCACAGAGCCCTAGTCTGAGGCATAAGCTTGCCTCACTGGAGAGTTAGTGGACAACAACAAATGTAAGATGTGGCCCAACAATTTGACACTGATGATTCAAAGCCATGGGAAAGATACCCTCTGAGAAAACGCTAGCTTAAATGGACAAGAGCAATTTAACCCAGGAAGCTCCAGTTAAGAAATCTCTGAGTATTGAGATTCCCCATCTGGAATAGCAGGGCTCTAAGATCTCAATTTGAACGCATAAGGGCAGTTTCCTCAACACCTTGAATTGTCTTTTGAATGCTCTCGTCCCGTCCCACCGGGTCTCCCCTCCTGTTTATTTGGCTTTGATTGGTATCTGAACTGATAGGACCACTGACTACATTGCTGTCAACTCTAATGATTATTCCTTCCACAAGTTTCCCTCTTGTGACCTAACAAGGTCCTGATTATAACATGTGTCTTGAGGGGTCAGACTGAGCTTTGTGGCTTACTGAGACACGACTCTTTGATATAGATGGTTCCTTGGAAAAGCTCATGTACTGGCAATTAAAAAATGTCCAGGGATGAAATAATTGAATCAGGGCTTTAATCTTATCAGTAGATAAATCCATTGATTGATTAATAATCTAAATAGTTTTAACTGGGTGGTAATGTAGGCATGTAGGGTGTGGTCACTATATTGGTCCCTGGCTGTCTCCTTCCTCCCTTCCTTCCTTCCTTCCTTCCTTCCTGCCTGCCTGCCTGCCACCCTAAGGTAAGAACAGCTTTTCATCTGCCATGCCGTGAGCTGCTCTGCCTTTGAGCTGGCCAACCATCATGGACTAAAACCTCTGAAACATATAAAACTGGGAACCAAATAAACCTTTCTCCCTCTAAGTTGTGCTTGTCAGGTATTTTGGTCACAGCAAAGAAAAATATGATTAAAACGCTGAGTGTTTTCAGCTTTATAGCCATTAGTCTCCCAAGATTATGAATGTGAAAATGTAATCTCCATCTGGGAGCAGCCTCTGACTCTTTCAGTTCATTATCTGTGAGTTGATGCCGAGGTCCCTAAAGCTCAAAGCATGCCCCATGGACTCGTGTAGAACCTTAAAGTTCAGCACGATAGACAGAAATCTCATCTTTGCCTCTTATAGTTGAAACATGTGCAATTTTGTAGAGGCTAATGTATATTCACTAGTATTTGCTGAGTAGGTGGAAGGAGCTATTCATAAACTAATAGTAGCAAGCTGCCAGAATTAACTGAGAACTCTAAACCACTATTCCATCAGGACATCTGACTGCAGCCCAGTGCTTGAGAGCCTTGTAGCGCTCTTACTGTTCATGTTAACATGATAATTGTTAGAATTCCTGAAATCTGGGGAGGGACATGTGGTTATGACTGTTATTTTGAATTAGTCTTGGATGCAGACAAATTTACACAAATTAACATCTTTATAGCATTACTATTAGATCTTATATTTGTTCACTTGTTAGTTTTGCTGTGTAATTGCTGTGTTGGTAATATGTTGAGTGATACTTTGTTATTATAGTGTCTTTTTCCTCTGGAAAGTAGAACTAGACTTAGGTGTGTCTATCCCTAAGCGACTCACATTTTAAAGGTCTGAGAACAATGGCCATAAAAGGTTGGAGGCTAAAACATACAAAGTATCATGAATGGGAGACTTAAAATAATGATTCTTGGCTGTGGCCAGTTACTCTTAGGCCCCTGGATCCAGGAGGAAGGCTTAGGGTAATTCAGGACCCAAAGAAGAGGTGTCAAGGATAGTCAATTACTTGACAGTCTTGTCTAGGGTCAGCTTTGTTTGTACATCACAGAGAGGCTGAATTTGTTCCAATTTTGCCTTCTTATCCAGGTATCATGAGAACCATTAACTTTTTTTTTTGCTTATAATCTGTTTCTGCCTCACATTACTAGAAATTCATTTTCTACTCAGAATGTAAATTACATTTCCTATTTGTCCTCAAACCAATGTAGCGTTTCTTTATGCTTTTTATGCATGATATTTACTGTGTCTCTGACACTTTTATTTAGTAGTCAGTATTAATAAATCTTCATGAAAGTAACAGAGTCATTGTGATTTTGTTAAAAATGCATTGCTTACAGTTCTTTGAAGAAGTATGAATGCTCAGCTATGAAGACAAACAATCAAACAGAGGAACAAACTGTCATAGATGAAATCTAATCCATCTTGGCATTGGTGATATAATATATTTAACTGAACTGTTAATTTTTTTCTGAGCTCCATTCTTTCAGCTTCTTAGGGCTAAAGTAGTATTTTTAAAAAGTTATTCAGGCAAGAATGTATATAAAGAAGCCCATAAATGTAGTTGTGTCATTTTTCATAAAACACCCCAAATTGACTAACATTTTTCATGACATATTTCAGAAACACATTATAAGCATTCTTCTTAATGTCGGAGGTAAATTTCTCACTTGTACCTATACTTGTGTCTACTGATAAGTTCAATGAGAATATTCTTTTTTTCATATGGGATATGCTATTTGGCAAACAAAAATAAATCCATTTGAGTTACTTTTCATGTTTCATTACTTTTCATTTCATTTCCTGGAAACAATGTTCTATTGCTCCAAACTGGACATGGATATCCAGTCATTATGTTAACAATAATAAAATAAATATAGAGTTTTCTACAAAGTATAATAAAGCAACAATTTTAAAATAATTCCACTGTAATTGAAAAAGCACATGTAAAAAGTTGTCTCTTACAGTGTCTGCCACATCATACATGACCTGAAAATATGCTCTGTTTTGCCCTCTTTTTGACTCTTTTCAATAGTAGTTTTGTCTGTGAAAAAGCTTGGCATGTAACTATTTTCTGCAGGGAGGATTTCTGTCCAAAAAAGTTTAGAAGAGGTTTAAAATAGGGTGAGAAAAAAGAAAACAGTGATATTGTTAAAAAGTAAAAAGAGATGGAAAAGAGAAATTGAACATATATTTTATAGCGGTAGCATGTGTGAAGCCATGAGTTCACTCTCTAGCACCACCAAAAAAAGAAAAAAAAAAGTGTGTGTATGTGTGTATGTACATATAAGCTAGTGGGATCATCAGATAAATAAATAAATAAATAAATGTATATATACACAAACAAAACAACTAGTGTGTCATTATATAAAATGATTTAATGAAATTATAAAGGTTCTACTATACTTTATAAGAAAAATAGTACTGTATGGAAAAATAATAATTGTTTATGGTTTTTTAGGACCCTTAGCTCTTTCATATGCAGTTCTTCCTTGTCTAGTATTTGTAGAAGAGTTAATTTTTAGAGTGTGTGTGTGTGTGTGTGCATATGTGTAAGTTTCTGTAATTAAAAGATATTGCCCTGTTCTTTTTAATGCTGAATTAAATATCTACTTTCTCATTAAAGAATCCTTTTAAAGGACTCTGCTTTTTAACACCTTATCAAATAATGACATTTTCTTTGAAACATGTCTTAAACATTAACACAAAATGTAATAGTTTTCACCTAAACCAAAGACAAATCAATATTGAAGAGGTGAATGTGAATCATAAGAATGGGTCAGGGGTTCAATCTGTGGGCACATTTTTCTCAGAGGATTGAAGCAAATAATACAGAAAGTTCATGGACAAAATTTCAAAAATTAGTCCTCTCACAGGCAGTGAAATTCCTTTATATCAATTGAATATCTACAGAGAAACTTATATGAAGGAAGATATCTCAATAAAAGTATTATTTAAAATAATTGTAGCTGGTAAACTAATAGAAAAAGAGAGGAGAAATGTAAATAAAATGATTCAAGGTACCAAATGTATTCTTTCTTTAAGCCATCAATAAGCTAAGCAAGTAAAAGATTGAGATGTTAAATACTATTAATAAATTTACTTATCTGTGTATACTATGGAGCAAAACATTCTGATAAGTTATAGACTTAGGAAGTATTCGGAGCATTGGAGAAAAAGGAAAAATCAGGAAAGAAAGAGAGAGAGAGAGACAGAGAGGGAGAGAGAAGTGAATAAGTAGTAACTAAAACACTCAGCAAATTCTATCTGTGCTTGAAGTATTGTCCACATAATGAATATTTCAGGTACATCTTGAGATTGTTATATTTTTCAAAGACAAGATGCATTTTACATCTGTTAAAGACTTCTGATTGGCATATCTGTTGAAAGACTACCTTGATTGAAAGGCAGGATCTTCCTCAAAAGACTTAGCTATAAAACATTTATTACACCTCCTTTCCTAGAAAAAGAATGAGTTGACTTTGTGACATAAAGCTCACTAATAATGCCAACAAAATTACACATCTAGTGTTAAATGATTATCCTTAGAAGGTGAACCAAGTCTTGTTTGTCATACATGATCAGAGAGAATAATGCAAGTTACAGTTTACATTTAAAAAAAGCTGTATTTTCAAGCTTTATAGCACAGGAACATAAAGTCTGATAAAGATTTCTTAAGAAAGACGATGCTGGACAATTTTTTTTCCAGGACTGTTTCTTTTTAATTTCAAAATTACATTTTTGTAGATATCAACCCCTGCTTATGAAAACCTTTTATATATAAAACTGCTGCAGCTATACCTTTGAGTATACTTTTTATTAAGCATGGCAAAGACTCATGTGTCTCTAAATATTGCTTGAATCTCCAAAGCCAGCTGAATAAATAAACATTATGTGATCTGTAGCCCAAAAGTCTGCAAATGACTCCATCTGATGTTAAAAACACACACACACACACACACACACACACACACACACACACACACAAAACCTACGATTCCTTCTAAGTATTTCTTGGATCCAATGATCAGCAGTTTTGTTTAAGTTCTGGGACCCCTGAGCCTCCATAAAAATAACTTTGAAATATTATATTATGTGTGAAAATTTTACACACATGCACACTTATAATCAGCAGACGGGGCCTCTGCCCTTCCTCAACCTGATAATTAACCATAGGGCCTACTCAAACATGAAAAAAATAAGAGATTCAGAACTCTAAAGCACATAATCTTAGTGCCATTTAGAACCATGTGTCTTTTTGAAATCCTCTATTACTGCAAATCTCTTGGTTGTATTTTCTGTGGAATTGTCTGTTTCTCATTATCAAAGTCTAAAGAAATTTGATACAGTCGTGTAACACTTGGTGAAGGAGTGTTAGAAAAATGCATTCCAAAGTGTTTAGCTTATCTTCTCTTTCTAAAGCAGTAACTACTGTCTGACTTTCCTCCTCTGGAGAAGCCAATTGAGGAGGAAGAGGAGGAGGAGGAAGAGGAGGAAGAGGAGGATGAGAAGGAGGAGGAGGAGGAGGAGGAGGAAGAGGAGGAAGAAGAGGAGGAGGAGGAACAGCAGCAAAGTAAATGAAGCAATGGCCCAGTGCCTGAATCAATCAGACTTCATCTTTTAAACAATGAATTGTAGTTAATAGGCACTAGAGCAACATTAACATGGAGAATTCTTACTCTGTAAAGTCACCTTTTGCTTGTAGAAAGTGCAGTGGACAATTCTTTGAACTAGGTTTACCAGAATCAGATGATGTGGGAAACGCTGGCTTTGCAATGCCTATAACTACTAAGCAGATGGGAACTGCCTTCAGTAAATCAGATTCTGAACTCACAGAGATGGGCTATGGTACAGTATATTCTTTATTTTGGTCAGAACTCAGGGCTCCATGTCATCCTCTCTCAAGAGTGAAGATGTAAAAGAAAGTCTGGGGGACAATTGTGAAAATCATAGTTGTGAAGGAAGGTTAGTGTATCTTCTTCCGACAGGTGTTTTTCCTCTGCTCATATGAGTCCGTTAATTTATTCAGATATTACACAAATAGTTTTCTGAAAACTCTACATGTACATTTGATCAATTAAGACAAAACTCCGTTTTTGCAATTCCAGCTTTTAAAAAGCATTATAGTTAAAATACACTGCAAAGACATGCTGGGATAATTGGTTGTCAAAGTACATTGGTACCACTGAGTAGTCTTAAAATAGCAGGAAATGCAACTGAATACGGGAAAGGAAATCACTATTTCACTTTTTCAAATAAAACATATTGCACCTCTGAGTTCACAATGGGATATTTGCCGGGAGCCTGTAATTAACTCATAATGATGAGAACCACAGTAATAAACATTTCCTTAGCAAAACACTCACTTGTTTTCATAATTTCCTACTCTTTTGCTATTTCCTTGTCAGCATTTAGTTAGCTTGTCACTATTAATTAAGTAAATAATGGAGGAAAGGGCAAATAATTTTTCTAGAAGGGGACTATTCACTTTAAATTTACATAAAGAAAGAACACTTTCTTGATATAAGCGATCACATCATTGGACAGTTCACACAGGATAAGCAGAAATAAAGGGAGTTTTGACACACACACACACACACACACACACACACACACACGAATGATCATTTTAATTTGGAAACTCAGAACCAACAAAATCAAATGTCCCTTCACCCCAGTCACCCAGAGCAGCTGCTTCCTGACTCTTCCTGCCTCCTGCCTGGCTTGCACACACACCTGTGGATTCATCTTCCCAAATACCTTTCATCATGCCACTGCCATACTCAAAGCCCTCTAGAGCTGCCGCCGGATACCCATAGTACAAAGTCCACATTCCTTGCCAGGCATTAAGCCTTCTCTACAATCTGCTTCCAATTTTCTTTTCTTGCCTCATTTCCCACTATTCCCTTACAATGTAGCAGCCCGCGTGAATTCTCTGCTCCAGTCTACCTGACTCCTTTGAAAAGACTGTGTGCTTTTTTCTTTTCCTGTTACCTCCTCGGGCTCTGCTGCCTTCCTCCACTCTCTGGCATGTCTTGAGTGCTGGCTTGCATCACAGAACACACTGTCAGGTCCGATTACCAGTGCTGCAGATGCATCCCAGCTCCATATGAGATTGCAAACTCCATGTGAGCAGGAATTTCTCATATGTCTCTGTAACTCCTATCCTTTTTTAGCACTGTATCTCCTATTTTGAGGCACTTGATCAACAGCGACTGATTGATAGAACAATGCTTACCACAATACCCAAAGTGATAGCCCAATATCTAATTTGGCTTATCAGTGTCATTTAGAAATAGCTGGTTTATGACCAAAACCAGTTTTTTTCTCCTAAATTTCCCTATAGCCTCCCTAAAGTAAGAATAAGGCAAAGAATAAATAAATGTTCCAAAGTATTTGGGCTGAATTTGTGAAATCTATAAATCTAAACTTATTGCATACCAAAATGAAATAATTTTAACGCAGGTAAATAGCAACAAATTTAATTTTTTTTTCTCAAATGTGGGAGCTAGGGAGTAATTGGGATACAAGAGGGACTTTTAGATAATGAAGGAGAAACCCCAGTGGAGTGAGGGAAGTGGTCTGGGGGAGGGGGGAGGGAGAATTAATGAAGAAAACAGTTCCACTGACATTATGTCCATGCGTGAGAATACCAATGCCAACCTCAATATCATGTATGGGGAAGAAGGGGAGAGTGGGAAGGGAGCCAGGGGAAGCTCACCAAGTGCTGTGACACGTATGTCACTATCACTAGAAACTATATCATTATGCAAGACTACAATGGACCAATAAAAGAATATTAAGGTAAAAAAATAAACCCCAAAACCTCTATAGATACTGTGCATTAGCTGAATGCATGACATCAGCATTACTGGGACTAGTTCCAGCTTTCGGTAGATGGCCTGGCTTGCTTTGGGGTCTCTAGTACAACTGCCCAACTGGACTTGCTGCTCCCTTATTAGTCTTCCTGCCATCTATTCTCCTCACAGTTGTTACAGCCATATTTCTCCAATAAAAATCAGAGCACATCACTCCTTTGCTTAGCCTTGCAATGGCTTCCCATCACACCTGAATGAAGCCCGGTCTCTCTCCATGACTTACAAGGCCAGGTGCTCAGACGTCACCCCATTGCCCCGCCGCTCCAGCCACCCAGGCTTTCTGTGTCCTCCTCTGTCTTTGTGTTTACTGTTCCTCCAACTCCAAAATTATGTCCTTGATTTTTTTTTTCCTGGATTTTTCCGCATAGTCATTCTCAAACATTGTCCTTCAATAAGATTTTGTTTGTTTGTTTTAACCAATGAATCTCAATGCAGTGACTCTCATTCCTTCACTTTATTCTCTATCACATCATCTGATCTCTTTTTAATAGCCCCTACTGGCATCTGAAATAATCTCATAGTTAGTTTTTACTTGTTTATGCTTATCTCCCTTTTCTGGAAGTAAACACCACTGAACTGGGTAACTTGTCTATTTGATCAGCATTGTATCTCCTCCAAATTGTTCAGTGTGGAGCAGGTGGTCAGTATTTGTTAAATGAATAAACTAGCCCAAGGCACAGTACACAGCTAATGAGTGACAGAACCAGCCCTGAAGCCCATGCCCATCCACCTCTCTATGTCCAGTCTGGAGCTGCCTACTAGTCTAGGTACCGATTGTGCCACAAACACCTATTTCACAATTTATTGCTGAGCCCTGACTTTCTCTAGTGTGTACAGGGCAGAAGTTCAAGATTCAAGATGAAGATAAAAGACAAGGTTGGGATGGCTGCTAGTGCAGGGACCGCAGCCTGTTGCAGACAATCAGAGAGAACAATGAACCCTATCCCACCCTGGGAAATCACAGACATGTCAGCAGGAGGAGCAACCATGCTTTCTTGAATGGTCACTTATAACTATTTTAGAAATGGTTCAACATTTGCCGCCAGTGTATGAAGCATGGGGAATTGATGGGCTGATGGGAAGTGAGGCATCCATATGAAGTATGCTACAGAAGTTAAATCAACAAGATACACTCTCTGATTAGGTATTGCAGAGAGTAAGCAAAGGCAAGAAAAAGTCTCAAACATGTAGACCAGGAAGATGATGGTGCTATTGACAGAGCTAGAGGCTGTAAGATGGAGAAGAGGTTTAGCAGATGAAGTAAGGAATGATGCTTAACCTTGCATTAGATTTACAGGTTTTTGTATATTGTTGGTACTAAAAAGAGATTGGCTCAGTGTCCTATTTGTCTTTGGAAATTCAGAAGAAGAAGAAAAGTGAGGTAGGGATAAGTATAAATTCCTCAAGTTCTGGGACCAGATCCTCTTCCCTTCCTCTTTACTTTCTTTTCTTATCCTTTCCTTCCTTCTACTCTCTTTCCTTTTTCTTCCCCCCCTCCTTCTTTTTATTTCTTTCTTCATAGCACACAGCTATTAATATGATAAACCCTCCAAAAAGCTAGTTGCATAGAGATTCCAAAAACAGGACAGGTAGTTTCTCCATCTTAAATACTATTCCTATTCCAAGTAGTTTGACATAGCATAAAGAATAAAGACCTTAAGTTCAAACAGATCTGCCTCCAACACTATTTCATGATCTCAGGAATTATGATTGATTCTCTTTCATCAGTTTAAAAATGGGACTAAACATTTCTCTTTATGGTTCTTGTGAAAGTTACACCAAATAATGTACAGGGACACTTAACACTGCTTGAATAATTAGTGACAGTTAATAAATGGTAATTCATTAAAGTTTTTATTTTAATTTTATTTGTTTTGAGTTTTGGGGAGGAATTGCTATACATGTCTAGAGAAGTACTTGCCAATTTTAAATTTGAACTAGTAATCTTACTGTATTGTTACTCAGAGAACATCTATTAAATACCTAATTACAGGTGGTGTTTTGAAAGTGAAACTATATAAATCATGGACTAATATTAGTACTTCTGAAATTTATCCAAAACATTGATAAACAGTGGTAAAAGCAACAAATCATTTCACTTCCCAAGTAAAGAAAGAAAAGGAGAAAAGGAAGCCTTTAAAAAGAAATTCATCTTGCTTATGTTCAAATCTCCATGCTAACTAAAGTGTATTCTACCATCTATAATGCTAACTGAGAAGGCAGGTTGGGGACCAAGTGCTCATCCCTGGCCAGCATGGATACTGGCCATCTTGTCATCCTCAACAAATTATGACTAACTTAAAAACTAGAAAAATATGATATTGCAAAACCACAGGGATTGATTCCTTGGGCCTAACTGACCGAAAATGAATTGAAAAGTTAAATGTGTTGGAAAGAGAAGAGTGAAATGCTAGCAAGTCTCAGACAAAAGCAGGCAAATTATACTTCCTGTTACAGAGATTGTTTTGAAGATGGAAATGTCTATCATGTCATGATTCTGCAACAATTTATTTGCAATTTAACAGCATAGTAAAGTCAAACATTACCATTTATTGCCAGTTGGAAAGGGGGGAAAATGGGAAGCTCTGTGTCTAGGGAGGAATTCTGTAGTTTGGCACATTTGCTGGTTCTTAAATTAAACTGCTTTTCTCAAGGAGTTTGCCTAGGAGTGTGCCATAGCCCAATGTTCTTCTGCTAATTTGGATTGCTTGAGGCCATGGAATCACTGAGTGGTTCCATTCATGAACAGCAGATGATGCATGACAAAGCTGTAATGCTCGTAGGGAGAAGTTAGCTCTGAAGAGCTGTACTATACCAGAGGGGTTTTTGGTAAAACTTCCATCCAGGCTACAAATTGTAGACATTGATTTGAAATAAATTGTGACTGATGATCAGTCTATGACGATTTCCATAATCATTATGCCATCAGTAATTTATCAAGGTAATGATATTTGTGTCCCTGATGTCACATTCATCCTGTACGGAGGGACAGAAGAACATGCTGTGATTTTTAAAAGCCCTTATTAAGAACCGACTGGTTGTGTTATACTTCCAACTGTACAGTAATCAGTGGGATGGCTACAAGTGAATAAAACATTTTGAAAATCCTGCTAGGTGTGTAATAAAATTCTTTTGACAAAATCTTCTATAGCATGAAGGCAGAGATCTTATGCTTGGAGCATTTTAATTAAATCTCCCTTATCAAGATTGTTCAATATAGTTTGCCAATAGGCATTGGAAAGAGATATTACAGCCTGCTGGGCAAAGCAATCTGCCAAAGATCTCCTCTTAACCCTCCTGGACCATTTCTTCCCAGTAGACTTCCCTCCCTTTTGAATTGCAGTTATTTCTTAAAACCATGAGTTTTCAGCATGTGTACAGTCAACAGATGCATCCAGATCCTGCGTTTACTCCTGTTAGATTTCAAAATTGCTGAACAATATTCCCGTCCTTATTGAGAAAAAAAGCTAATGACATTAAACACTAAATGTCATAAGTATCTCTTCACCAAAAGTGAAAGTGAGCTGAGAAAGTCAATGAGAGTGATATAATTAACAAAATTAACAAACGTGTTTTGAGATTGCCATTATAAAATGAATTACGATTAGCTTGCAAATGTTATAGGATCATTTATATTTTCATAGAACATGGTTTTAATTCGTATAACCCACTAGAGTTTTGAGAATTCATGAATAATTCTAGTTTGGCAACCTGAAAAGTTTAACAAAAGTTAACATAAAGCAAAATACTTTGATTGGAGTCAGAGAAAGGAGTATTAGATGTTTTTTTTTAGATATTTGGTTTAGTAACTCTATTTATTCAGTTTTTGGAGATATTACTAATAAGAGATTGTCAATTTAACACATGTCCAGGTGGTCTAGAACTAAAGATCAAATAATCAATAAAATTACTTGACCATGAGTCTGTAAACTTCATTTTTTCTAAGTGATCAAAAGTACGTAGCTAGAACTATAAATTCACAAAGTCTTATTTGAGATTGCCATTATAAAATGAATAACGTTTTAGAAATATTTCTGTCTTCACTAGTCTGAAATTATTACAATGGTACTATGACCTCAGCTATTAAGGTATTTTCATACTGCTTAGCTTTGTTTTTCATTTGTTTTAATTAACTAGTTAATTAATTAATTATTATTGTGTAAAATACATATAACTATTTTAACTATCTTAAGTCTATGGTTCAATGGTATTAAATGCACTCATAATATTTACAACCATTGCTACTATTCCTCACTTCCTTATTTTTAAGCTTTTATTTCAGTTTATTACCTATAAAATAGAAGTGATAATTATAATAGCAACTTCATGCTGTTTTTGTGGAAATTAAATTAGATGATATGCATCAAACTTGACTGGCACATACAAGTGCTGAAATACACATTCCAGTTCTTTTGAGCTGTTTCCTTCTAATGTAGACATTACCTCTTCTAAGAGCAAAAATAATTGGATCATTGCAATAGAATACTTCCATTTATTTTGTAGAAAATGCTATGTATTGCAAATGCTTCCACAAATATCCCATGAGACCATCACTATAAGCCCCCATGAAACAGAAGGCCAAGCTTTGTTTTCTGATATTTCAGAAAAAGTGAACTTCTGAGAGCTTAAACCACTTATCTGAAAACCCATAGTCAGTGAGAGGTTGAATTGGGGGACTGAACTAGCACCTACCATTTCGGAGACACTAAGTTATAAATGTTTGTTGAATAAATGAAGGAAGTAAAACATTCCAGAGTTTTGGACCTTAAATTCTCTACTTCTACGATACAATGCTGACTTGTGTCCAGCCATTCAGAAATCCACACGTCAGTGAATTTCTTTGTATACAACCTTTTTCAGCATTCCAATTTTCCAAGATCATCTTCTGTAAAGCATAAAAAACCCAAAGGACTCATTGTAGACTCTATCTTCTTTTAACTCTTTAAAGTTACTTTTCCCCCCTGGATTCTATTGGAAAGGAATGCCTGGGGTTATTAAAACTGGAGCTATCGGTTTGACAGTCTACTCAGTAGGCAGACTAGTGGCCTTGGAGATTATTTAATATCTATGGCTCAGGCTTCTTTCATGTACGTAGGAGGTGTTTGTCCAGGGACACAGAACTTTGTAGACAAGGAAAAAAATACATTAGTGGGCACTATATTTTCTGTATTGTAAAAGGCCTTATAGCAAGGTTTGGAATTCAAGAAGGATGAAAGGGATAATCAACTTTGCACTATACTGATGTTTCCCTAAGTATATCTTTAGTTAAGTAAACATTTCTTTTGTTTCAAGTGGATCTGTTATTCTTTTTTGAAAATTATTATCTGTTGTTGAGTGATGTATGTGTTTGTATTACTTGATTCAATTCTCAGTACCAGGAAAAGTGTAGTGTACCTATCCTATGGAGTGAAATAGAGACTTTTAAAAGGACCAGACTTAGAATCCATGGATTGAACTATGGGAACACTGGGAGAGTACAGAGAATGAATGCTAATGTGAGTTTGACCTTGTGGAGAGTATGTGGACTTACCCTAAAGAGAGTTAGAAAGTCACAGTGTAAATGTTTGCAAAAAAAAAAAAAAAGTGCTATGGTTGGTATTTTAAATGCCCCCTCCCCCACCCATGAGACTATTGGGAGGTGGTGGAAAATTTAGGAGGTGGGTCTAGGTAGAGAAGGTGTCATTGGGGTCATGCCCTTGAAGGGTATGTTGGGATCCTGGTGTGTGTGTGTCTCTCTCTCTCTCTCTCTCTCTCTCTCTCTCTCTCTCTCTCTCTCTCTCTGTACTTATTGGCTGCCATCATTTAAGTAGCTTTGCTCTACAACATGCTCCCTGCCGTGATGTTCTGCCTCACTATAGGTCTAAAGGGAGGAGGTCAAGTGACCGTGGATCTCTTAAACTTTGAGCCAAAATAAACCTTCTCTTTTTGTGTGTGTATGGTACTGGGAATTGAACCCAGAGAAATTCCACCTTTGAGATATACTTCCAGTCCTTTTTATTTATTAATATTATTATTTTTTTGTAACAGTGTGTCACTGAGTAACTGCACATTGGCCTCAAGTCTGCAATCCTTGTATCTCAGCCTCCCAAATCCTGGGATTACAGGCATGTATTATCATACCTGGTTTTCTTCCTTTAAACTGATCTCTCTCAGGTATTTGTCATAGCAATGGAAATCAGACTGACAAAGAAAATATTCTCCGAAAGATGAGAGGACTTTGAACATGGGCACAAAATGAGGAACAAAGGGTGAACCAATGGAGAAGCCTTACACTTAAGTCTCATCTATAAAAGAGGCTCCTTATGGGCATAGTGGTGCACACCTGCAATCCTAGTACTTGGGAGGCTGAGACAGGAAGATTGCAGGTTCAAAACCAGCCTCAGCAACTTAGTGAAACTCTCAGCCATTTAGCAAGACCCTGTTTCCAAATTAAAATAAAAAAATAAAGTAGGACTGAGGGTATAGCTTGGAGGCAGACTGCCCCTGGGTTTAATCCCCAGTACCACAAAAACAAAATAGGCATCTCTTGGGAATTGGGGGAAGGAGTACCAAAACCAAATAAATGGTCCATGGATTACCTGCACTGAAATGGCCTAGGAAAAATAATATGCCCATGAGAATGTGGAGAAAAGGGAACCCTGGTGCACTGTTGGTAGAAATATAAATCAGCACAACCATTGTGGAAATCAAAATGTAGATTCCTCAAAAATTTAGAAATGGAACTATGGTATGATCCAGCAATCCTGATACTGAGTATATATACAGAAAAATTTAAATCAGTATATGGAAGAGATATTAAAATGCCATATTTATTGTAGCACTACTCAAAAGAGCTCAGAAATAGACACAACCTAGATGCTCATTAGCTGATGATTGGAAAACGGAAAGGTGGTACACGTACACAAGGGAATACTATTATGGCTATAAAAAAAGAAGGAGATCCTACCATTTGCATCAACATAGATGGAATTGGAGATAATTATGTTAAGTGAAATAAGTCAGGTTAAAAAAAAACACATGCCACATAATCTTACTTATGTGTGGAATAGATAAAAGCTGATCATCTATGAGTTGAACTTAGAATGGTGGTTCTTAGGGTTTGGGGAGACTTGAGACGAGGGAGGCGTGGGAAAATATTGATCAATCGGTGCTAAGTTACAGTTAGGAGTCACAAGTACTGGTGTGCTACTGCACACGGAGATGACTACAAATAGTGATAATGTGCTGTATATTTTAAAAGACTAGAAGATTTTGAATGTTTTCTCTTTAATAAATAATAAGGAGATAGATATATTTAACCTTATATAAACATTATACAATGCATATATGTGTTGAAACATCAACTGGTACCCTGTAAGTACCCTTAAATATGTACATATTTTATATATATCAGTGAAAAGTAAATTTAAGTTTAAAAATACCTGAGGATAATATATGTTCATGCAAACAAGAAATGGGTATTTAATTAACATAACAGATTTGGAACAATTATGGTTTAAATTTTAAAAAATTTCTTACTATATCAAGCATGACTGTACTGCAGAAATGTGCATTTTTGTTAATCTTTGAATGTTTTGAGAAATATAAACCTTCTATGTAGCTTTTTCAAACAAATGTCATTTAAAAATATTTTAAATGTCATTTGAAAGAAGTAAATACCAAAATTTATTTCTAGCCATATTTGATACAAAATGTATCAAATTTCTATTAACAGCATATAAATTGACTTAATCTGTGCCCTTACCATTTTATCTCTTGTTAATCAAACCATATTGACTAACAAAGTATAGTTAAAAGTGTTAGAAATATATTTGCAATTATTACTAAAAGGAAGAAAGAGTTACTGAGAAGCTAAAGAAAATTGAAAATCAGGAATAAGGAGAGAGAAAATAAATATAAAGATGAAAAGAGATTGGTAAGAAATAAAAGAACAAAATGAAGAAATATGGGGAGAAAGGAGGGGCAAAGGGAAGAGGAGAAGAGGGAGGGAGGAAAGGGGGAAGGCAGCGGGGAGGAAAAAGGAGAGAGAAATAGAAAAAGTTTTAATCCTAAAATACAGACAAACCAAAAATAGCAACTATGTCTTGTCAATCCACTGTCCTCTTACGGGGGAGTAATGTTAATTTCAGTGTTTTCTTCAAGTTATGGCAGAACCACAGAGATTATCCTTGTGTCTGTCAAGAGACCATAATGAGTATTTCAGCATTTTCAAAGATAATTCAGGAAAACACCAACAGTGTCTGTGTAATGTCACACAAAAGGACCTGGGGAAGCTCAGCATTCATCAACTCCAAGGATGACACCATATTCCATTAGCTTGCTTTTGCTTTGACTTTCTAAGTGGCTTTTAAAAACATTTTTGAATTTTTAAACACATTAAAGAAACACTATAATGCTTTTTAGTGTGTGAGTATGTAAAGTACATTTTTTTTCCTGCAGCATAATTGAAATCTAATTAATCATTTTCTCGAGAGATATTTTTTTGAGACACTTATTGTGACAACAATAGGAAAATGACTTTGCTCAACATCACTGGAATTGTTTCCATTGGGACAACAATATAATTTTGTGAAGCTTGTACACATTTTTATTAGTTACATTTATAGGACTTACAAAGGAGATTAACAGTCCAACTGAGATGCTTGTAAACTCTCACATCTTTCTCAGGACGAGAATTGTTGTTTCATTTTTAAAACAAGAAACTGATTTATACAGCTATTTCATTTATATTAATTATTTTCCCATTCACAAGTTGGGGGGCGGGTAGCGTTTTCCCTCTAGTTGTAGAGTAAAACACGAAGCACTTTTTTCTCATGATTGCTTTAGTGCTAATTTCATGATCTAGACGACCCCCTCACTGTAACTGAAACATGAGGGCATAGTCGTACTGTTTATGAGTGAACTGTAAATTTTAGTGCCAAATAGTTATTTTCTGCGTATCCATCTGGAGCTCACAAAAGCAAATGGATGTGTGGGATGTTCTATATGTTGAAGTCGGTTGACTCATGAAGGAGTTTGCAGTTCTCCTCTTGGAGTTGTGGGATCTGCTCTCTCAATTTCTAGCAGCAGCCTATACTCTCTACAACATTCCAGGATTGAGAGGTTCAGGGCTCCTGTGTCACTGCATGGCCTCAAAGCCATGCTCTACATTTGAAATATTAGCCTTGGAGAGACAAGACAAATCTTGAGCCTTCAGGTTGCTCTTTTCAATAGTAAACACATTCTTATGTCTCTTAATTGTTTTTTTCTCCTTAAACAGATTCATTCTGTTTGAGTGCTTCCAGTTTTTATATTATTATTATCACCAAAATTTTGATAATTAATGAATCTAAAAACTTTTGGTATTTGTTTTGATTTTGGGGTTGATTTCATGATTACCATGTTAAAAACACTCAGTTTTTCACTAATGTGCAGTGTTAACATAAGCAAATGGAACACTTTTTGGGGCTACATCATAACTGAGGTGTACATTGAATACTCACTGTCTTCCATATCATACTGTAAGAAGGTCATTTATGAAAATAGTAATGTAAAATTTTCTAAACAACTTCATTTATATTGTATCTCATTAATAGCATTTAAAAGACTGATTCTGTTTCTGACTTCATCACTAGTGGTTTTTTTTTTTATGTTTTTGTCTCCTGATTTGTAAAATAAGAGCCACTAAATGACCTATGAATGTTGTAGCTTGAGTGTCAAAACTATAAGGTCCCTGTACACTTGGATGCGGAACTAGGACCTTAGAAGAGGAACTTCAGACATTGGCGGATCTGGTTCTTTCTTAATTTGCTTCAATTTTAAAATGAGGTTCTTCTAAACCCATGATTTCTAAAATTAGGAATGTATTGATGTGTCTATTGGAAACAGAAGAGATACATTGCATATTTTAAAAGCACTCTGATACTCTGTATATTTTGTGTACCCAATAACAATGCTTTAAAAGTAACTGAAGTAAGCCAGATATGTTAGTGCACACCTATAATTCCAGTGCTTGAGAGGCTGAGACTGAAGGATTGCAGGTTTGAGAACAGCCTCAACAACATAGTGAGACTCTCAGCAACCTAGTGAGGTCCTATTTCAAAACAACAAAAAAAAAAAGTCAGGGGGTGTAGCTTGGAGATGGAATGTCTACACACACACATACGCACCTACACACACACACACACACACACACACACAGTCACGAAAACAACTTGCCAGTTTTTAAGTATGGTTTCAAAAATATTTATTATATAATAAGAATTGACACTGTAAATTTTGGGTTTTTAATTCTTAAAAAGGATTTGCAATTGTATTAGAATAGAACTTTCTGACTTGAAAGTTATCATTTCATATGAGATTTCTTTCAAGTTCAGTTGTGAATAATCTGAAAGAAATCTTATAATGGGCTCTAATTTTTAAGCTGCAAAGTTAATAGCCCTTGATGATGCTACAAACATATGTGCATACACACATATACACATATATTTGTCAAAAGTACATGTCATATATGTATGCATTATCTTATATAAAATATATAGGCAGTAGATCTATAAGCACATACATATACATATTGTATACATGTCTTTAAATGTTCTAATTGACACTAATAATTAGTTCCTCCAGGAAAAGGGGTAAAGATAAGAAACAAATGCAATGATTTTGTTTTTTTCTGGAAAAAATAGGTCAGATAAAGCCCATGAGTAGAATAGGATTGGGGACAGACAACCAAAGCAAATAATATCTCCTCAAATTAAAGAGTTCTCCCTTAACCTTTAATTTGATTATGGCACAATGTCTATTTTTAATTAAAAGAAGACATTGAACCACAAGAGCAAGGCAGGCTTACTCTTATTTTCTAAATTTAACCACTGAAAATTACCTTAATGCTAAAGGTTTAGGTACATAAAGCTGTGAAATTACTAATTCACTTCTATTCCCTGTTATAATGTGTTCCATATGGACTGGATTTTCATATCTAAAATACATCCATATGGAAATTGTGGAGCCATGAATTTCCTCCTGATGTAGCAACTACACCTCCAGAATGCAGCGTCCTCTCTCCACAGGACGGCAAGGACACCTCAACCTGCACTGGTGCTGCGCTTGGGATGGGGAAGCTAGAGGGAGGGCATCTCCTATATTGGCTGCCGTGAACAAAATTTATGTTTGGTTTCAGCTGTCATTGGGTCAAGATAGTGATTTCCTGTATAAAGGAATAATTTCATACCCTACAAGTTGCCAGTTCAATGTTTAAATGCATTTCTACACAAACATACTGTTTCTATAGTGTGATCTGTATACCATAAACACTCAAATCACTTGTGGTGATGGCTAAGATTCTGGGCTCCTAACCTAGGATTCAGGGCAGAGTTCCTGTGTGGGCTTTCTTTCCATTATGTCCCTAGCATTTAGTACAGAGTCTAGTGTGATGGATTATCAGCCAAAAAACATTTCTTCAGAGAATTAACTAATGTTCATTAAAGAATGATACCCATTACTTTATAATACAGAGGAAAAACAAAATTAAGTCAATACAGACTAAGGCAATTTTTTTCTTTTACTACTTTTATTTTTTTTTTCTGAGATGGAGTTTTCTATGTTGTCTTGGCTACTCTTGAGCTCGTGGACTCAAGAGATCTTCCTGCCTCAGCCTCCCAAGTAGCTGGGAATACAGGTATATACCATCATGCCCAGCTCATGTCCTATTATTATCAATGATCTTCCAAAAATTGGACCAAAATAGTTCAAAGGAAATGACTTTCATCTTTGAGTCAACAGGAATATTATATTTATTTGTCAATAATCTCCCCTTAAGACAACCTTACAAAAACAAAAATTAAACAAAAACACTATTAAACAATCTAGTCCTTTCTAGAAGGTTTTCCTCTCCATTACTCCTGCAAAGAAACTCATATGCTTATTTTGTGAGTTTACAAAGATAGATTTAAAAAAGGTAAGATAGCACTTAAAATTTTCAAAATATTTTTATATATGTTTATCTTATATTATTGACAAAGGAATTTCATGTAGCTCATGAATTTTGGATAATAAATAGTTGCAACATTTTAAAGTTATTCATAGAAATGAAAACCATATAGTCAGAGAAACAGTAACCCATGGCAGGAAAGATAAGTTGAAATATAGTAGAGTGTTGGGGGTGTAGCTCAGTGTGGTGGAGTATGTACTAAGCATGTGTAAGAGCCTGGTTTTGTCCCCAGGATCGAAAAAAAAAAACCAAAAAACAAAACAAAAAAAAAAAACAAAAAAAAACAACCCAAGCCCAAAATAACCAACCAAAATACAAAAATCTCAAGAGCCTAATTAGAAAAAAACATGTAGGAAATGACTATAAATGCCTACAAATGAGCAACCTGATGAAGAACAAGAGCACGCATGTGAGAGACAGATCTTATAAGAATTTCTCACAAGTAACAGAAAACCAGTATAAATAAGAATAACCAGGCTCTGAAAGTTTGTAAGTAAGAAAATGCAGAAAGGTGCAAGATGTCGATGGGACAGAACAAGATGCTCAGGACACTAAATAATCTTTCCTTAGGAGAGGCACATTTGCTCTCTTCTAGTTTGGATAGGAATCAGGAACACAGGATCTGATCTGTAGTAAAGGTTAGTAAAAGGAAATGGTTCAGCTGGTGTGAAACCATCTTCATTTGTTGCTGATAGGAGTCCTATTTTTAGGGATCATGTATTAATAGATGCGTGAATGCAGTCAGGTCTTGGCCGGTCATTTGGTCCTAAGACCAAAGCAGGTACAGATTCTGTAACTGGATCTTTGTGCCCACCTTTGTATTTGATAGAGAAGAATGTGGGGGATAAGTGTGCTAGATGGTGAGGTTGCTCAAGCACAGTTTTATGTTTAAAACATTGTATATGTCTTTATATGTGTGTATCAGACATATATTTTTCCTTCCCCATCCATTAACATGTTAGCCTAAAATTCCAAGTTTTTTTCTGGTAGATTTTGCATTCCAGCATTTAAAACAAGCATCACAGTGATGAATATATATAAAATATGAAATATATGTATTCTGTGGGTTTTCTAGTTATTTAGCAAAATTTGTACAAAATTATCTCATTCTCATTACTTGGCGTTTCATACTTCAAATGCAAAGTACACTTTAGTTAGGGAGTGATGTGTGTATGTATGCCTGTACCAAAAAATGTATGAATACAATGTACTAATAAATTAAAACAAATCACTTTGTTACTCTCTAGCTTCAATACATACATTCAAATACTTGTACTAAAATATTTGTTAAAAATTATCTTTCCCCAGAATAGTCTCAAGTTTTGAAAAGAAAAAGATAGGGTAAAATTTTCAGAGAATAAAGTCAATGAAGTAGGAGATTTAATTGAATTAGTCTTCAATCAGACAAATTTGTAAACATCGCAGAAGACTTATTGATCCCCAATACTTAACTATCACATTGCATGAATAACAAATGATATAAAATATGCAAAATAATAGTACATTAGCCTAAATAACACTAATAAATTGCAAAGCTTAGCATGAAATTGGAAATCACTAATGGAACACTAGGCAGTTTGTTCATGCAACAAGCAAAGACTCATACATAATGTAAGAGCTCAACTGTTAGCAGCAGTCCCGGGGAGGACAGTTTAAATGTGTTTTTATGGGCAGACTGGATTGATCAGGGAAGTGGTTCCTGGGAAGATCCCATTTACCCCGAAAAGCATCTTGGGATATAGTCATGATTTTCCACTTGTGTCTGAAACTCATATTATTTAGATCACCTGTTCTTTTTTTTTTTTTTTCATTTTAGTACTAGAAATTGAACTCATTCTACCTCTGAGCTACACCCTAGACCTATTTTATTTTTCATTTCAAAACAGGGTCTTGCTAAGTTGCGGAGGATGGCCTTGAATCTGTGCTCCTCCTGTATCAGCCTTCCAAGTACTCAGCTTACAGGCATGCATACCCAGCTTATCCTGTACTCTTTACACCAAGTTTTATAAGTTAAAAAAATAGAATTTACTTGAAGAACTTATGTGAAATCACTAGTAATGATGTCATTTGATCTGTGGTTTTCTTCTATGGCATATTGCCATTTGATATTCAAATTCTATGTTCTATAAATTGAAAGCAATTCATTTCCTTCATTCTGTAAAGAGCAACTAATTTGATGAAAGACAAAGAAGATACTTGAAAGATAAGACCCAACTCCTTCGTATGCTGGAGCCTCAAAATATTCAGGATTCAATATCATGCAGAAGTTAGTATATATCAGAAGTACCTTGGACCTCATTCAAGGGAAATGAGTTATTGAACGTATTAGAAGGAACTTGTTAGGACTATGTTTCAACCGTAAGTTGGTCCCCAGGCATGGAGATTGATGATAACATTATTAAGTAAAGCTCTAGTGTTTTCTACTTTCATTTTACCTTAATATCACCTCTAAATTTAATTGGTATTTCAAAAAAGAATATAGTTTGAATTTGAACGTTTTGTATCTAAAGGTGAGTGTAAGGATGAGTTTGAAGGTGATATGAAGTTGTCAAAAGTCATAAAGCTGCTACTAATTTCAAGATAAAAATAAATTGTGTTACAGAAGGAAAAGCTTAGCTAATACAACAGGGAATATAATAACGAGTTCACCTAATATAGTCCCTAAAAGTGAAGAGAAGATTTTAGTCAAAGGAATTTAGAGAAGATGAATTATGTTTGTAACAGAATACCCTGGAGATACAGAATAAGTAAAAATAGAGTTTGTCCTTCACTCATTTCTATTCTCAATGGTTCATTTATTAACTTCCTTCTGAATTATAATCCATAGAGCTCACTTAGAAATTAGAAAAGATGCAAGTATGTACTATGTCTATCTGTCATACTATCTATGACACATTAGTCATCAATAACATCAATATAAACAATTTCAGTGTTAGTATTTCCCTCAAAAGGTAGCTTGAAACATATCTAATACCATGCTATGCAACTAACCTTAGTGATGTTGGACTTGACCAAGAAACAATTGTGCTCATGCTCAGGTGGCCTCTTAACATCTTAAACTAATTGACCCAGCCATGGAATTCTCAGTCAAAGAACACCTTCTTCATGCACAGGATTTGCTACTACTGGACATTAACTAGTAAACTGATTAGCCAAAAAGGGCTTGCAGATAAATATTTGTGTTGTAGTGCAAATATTAATTTTTAATTTTAAGAGATTGTTATGAAACTCATATATAGGGAACTGGTTAAATGTGCACTGAAGCCATCAAAGGCTCACCAAGTGCTGTGCACTATGACTCCGTAACTCTAAACTATATTCTGATGTGAGACTACAATGAACCAAAGGCTAAGTGAGATTAGTCAGTCACAAAAAGTGAAGTTAGATATTCTCCCTAATTTGCGGAAGATAGATAGAAAATGAGACATAGGAGAGACTCCAGACAAAGAAGGAGAAACTTCAGATGAGTAAAGAAGGCAATCTAACTGAGGGAGATGGGAGGAGGGAAGAGGGAAACACCCTAATGCACATGATGTACATTCACAAACTTATCAAAGCCAGTCACTAAACCAAACACCAGAAGGAGAGAGGAAGGAATAGGGTGGGAATTGGGGAAGGACTAAATGAGTGATGTGTTCATGTATACCTTTATTATACTGTACCTCATCTAGATGTATGATTACAATGCATCAATAAATTTTTAAAAAGTACATTACAAAAAGAATAAAATACAAGAATGAATTAAAGAGATAAATATAGAATTAGATGCTCAAATACAATAGAAGCCTAGAATAAAATTGGAAATTAACTTAAAATATATAAAGATATACTGGTATAAGGATAAAACTGACATGTTTCCCCCTTGATTTTCAAGGATAACAACATTTTAATTTGCATCATTTTTCTTTTATGGAAGATCACAGATGATACTACAAAGCATATTAGCTTTATTTAATTATTATGTTAATTAAAAAACTTAATTTGCCAACACCATTCATGCTAAAAGCACTGCAGAGAATAGGAATAGAAAGAACATACCTCAACATCATAAAGGCAATATACAATAGGCCCACAGCCAACATCATATTAAATGGGGAAAAATTGCAAGAGTTCCCACTAAAAACAAAAAAAAGACAAGGATGTCCAGTATCACCACTTCTGTTCAATATAGTACTTGAGACTCTAGCCAGAGTAATAAGGCAAGAGAAGGAAATCAAAGGTGTAAAAATAGGAAAAGAAGGACTAAAACTATCCTTTTTTGCACATTACATGATACTATACTTAGAAGACCCAACAAAGTCAATCAAAAAGCTTATAGAACTGATCAACAAATTCAGCAAAGTGTCTGGATACAAAATCAGTCTTAAAAAATCAGAACTTTCTTGTATGCTAAACATAAATCCACTGAAAAAGAAATCCAGAAAACAATTCCACTCACAATAGCACCCCCAAAAATAAAATAATTAGAGATAAACCTAACCAAGTAGGCAAAGGCCTCTATAAGGAAAACTATAAAAAGTTGAAAAAAGAAATTGAAGAGGACCTTAGAAGATGGAAAGATCTTCCATGCTCTTGGATATGCAGAATAAATATCATCAAAATGGCCATTTTCCCAAAAGTGGTAGATCAAAGACATGAAGTCTGACCAGAGACTTTGCAGCTACTTGAAGAAGATATAGGTCCAACACTTCAACACATATGCACAGGTAAGAATTTTCTCAACAAGACCCCAAAGGCACAAGCAACTCAAAGGAAGACTCATATATGGGACTGCATTAAACTCAAGAGCTTCTGTGCAGCAAAAGAAACCATCAAGAATCTCAACAGAGAGCCCTCAGAATGGAAGAAAATTTTTGCCAGCTATTCCTCCGATGGAAGACTAATATCTAGAATATACAAAGAACTCAAGAAATTCACAGCTAAAAAAACAAAGAACCTAATAAAAAATGGGCAAAGGACACTTCACAAAAGAAGAAATACAAATGGCCACTTCAGAAAATGGACACTTCACAAAAGAAGAAATTCAATTGGCCAATAAATGTATGAGAAAATGTTCAACAGCATTAGCAATCAGAGAGATGCAAATCAAAACTACCTTAAGAGTTCACCTAACCCCAATTAGAATGTCAATCATCAAAAATACAAACAACAACAAACGCTGGAAAGGGTGTGGAGAAGTGAGAACCCTAATACATTGTTAATACATTGTTGGTGGGATTGCAGATTAGTGCAACCACTTTGGAAAACAGTATGGAGTATCCTCAGATGAATGGGAATAAACCTACCATATGACCCAGCAATACTACTTCTGAGTATCTACTCAAAAGAATGGAAACCAAACTATCAAAATATACATGGGTATCTATGTTTATAGCCACACAAATCACAATTGACAAACTATGGAACCAGCCAAGATGTCCATCAACAGATGAATGGATTACAAGACTATGGGATATTACACAATCGAATTTTACTTAGCCATAAAGAACAAAATCATGACATTTGCAGGGAAATGGATGGAACTGGAAAACATTATGTTAAGTGAGATTAGTCAGTCAGAAAAAGTAAAATATCGTATGCTCTCCCTAATATGCAGAAGCTAGGGAGAAAGTGGGTCATAAGAGGGACTCTAGATGAAGAAGGAGAAAAATTAGATGAGCAAAGAAGGTGACTTAACTGAAGGTGATGGGGGGAGGAGGAAAACACCCTAATGCACATGATGTATTTTCACAGTCATATCAAATTCAATCACTAAACTGAACTTGAGAAGGAGGGAGAGGGAGGGAAGGGATGGGAATTGGTGAAGGGTTAAATGAGAGATGTATGCATGTATGCCTTTACTAGCTGGCACCTAACAGAGATGTATGATTACAATGCACCAATGAAAAAAATTAATAAAAAAAAAAACTTAACTTGACTAACCTTTTAATTTATTTAGTAACACATTTTAATATTTTATCAGAATATATTCTTTAACTGTTGCATGTAATCAGTCTCCAACTCAGAAAAACATGTATAGAAATAGAGTAAACATATATGGGTATATGGAAGAAGAAGGAGGAGGAGGAGGAGGGAGGAGAAGGAGAAAGAGAAGGAGAGGAGGAAAAAAAGAAGCAGAAGAAGGAGGAGGAGGAGGAGGAGGAGGAGGAGGAGGAGGAGAAGGAGGAGAAGGAGGAGAAAGACATATCATTAAATTAGTACTTTAAGTATTGAGAGTCAAGGTTACTTAATGTATAAAAATTTACTTTGAGTTCATTTGGATCCTTAGGTTTTAACAGTTATACTCAAATAGCTGTCTGGTAACATTCAAGGGGCTTTATTTTTATTTTACACAGTGAGTAGCACATAAACTTAATTGGTACAATCACACACACATACACACACATACACATATACACATTCCAAAATTAACCTTATGTTATATTTTCTCTATATACAAAAGCCATTGAGGAAACACCAGGAGTATATTGTAATTGGTTTTAATTACATTTAAAAACTCTACTTCAAATGAAGTAATATTCAGAATATATAAAGAACCAAACTATAAAAGAATTGAAATGCAGAAAAGTATTATAAAGAAAAGCATGCAAGTGCTAGAAAAATACAAAAAACCAAATCTGTATTTCTAAAATAAACTTTAGCATGCAATCCTCAAACTTGATGACATATTTGAGAAAAGAAAGCTATTTATTTAAATGGAGATTATAGGCCTCACTGTATGAGATTCTGATTCATCAGGTATGAGAAATCCTAGAAACATGCACTTTTAATTACTTCCCCAAGATGCTCTGACAAAGCTGATCCTTCAACACACTTTGAGAAATGTAGTTTTAAAATGTGAATATTTGTATAGTCAAAGAAGATGTATTATTGTAAACTACTGTCTCTGATATTCTAATTTGTTTTAAGAAAATATTTTGGAAAATAGAGTTTTAAAAATTTTTTTGGTGCAACTGGGAATTGAACCCAGGGGAATTCTACCTCAGAGCTACACTCCCAGCCCTATTTTTTTATTGTTTATTTTGAAACAGGGCCTCACTAAGTAGCTGAGGCTGGCCGCAAACCTGCGATTCTCCTTTCTCAGTCTCCCAAGTACTGGGACTACCAGTGTGGGCCATCACACCCGGCTAAGAAAACAGTTTTAAAGAAAAAGAAGAATGTAAAAAAAAAAGTAAAAGAAAAAGAAGAATGTAACTACATATTTTGTGACATTAAGTATCAAGTAGTAGAAGATAATTATGGAGACCAAGATACAAATGAAAATACATAGATTTTGGCCCTTAGACACACCTATCTATATACCATAGAAATAATTTATTTCAATTTTAGTTTTATTTAGAGGTTGTGCAAATTTATAATATAAAATAATTGAAAGTGTCCATTAAACCACAACTCAATAGCATTGCCTAAGAAAAACATGAAATCTTAAACTTTTTTAATTTAAAAAAAGAAAACAAAGAAATAAACTTTCTCAGAAATAGTCATTCCAGAAAACAATCTAGAAATTGAGTCGAGGTAAGAACCAAAAGTGTAACTGAGGCATGAAAGCATGATTTTGCTTTAGTGAGCATATGCCTAAATAGCGATCTTGACATTTGTGTTCTAATAGCCTTTAGCAGCAGAAGGGCTCAGATAAAGTATGGATTACAGTGGGAGAACTCTCTCCCATCCATGAACCTGGACCTAAAAGTCTAAATCATTACTAGAAGGAGAAATGAAAAAAAAAAAGAACTCTTGCCCAGAAAATTACAAGAAGAATCATCTCTATCATGCTTTGGTATTAAGCATTATTAGAATTAGAAATGTCCCCTGTTAATTCAGTTATATGCCAGACCGTGTCTAAGTCTGTAGCCTGGCTGCCCAGATTCATAATTTTTCATGCTGACTCAAAAACCTCAAATTAGAACTTAGTAGCCCCACACTGGTAACATTCCCAAACCAAATATATTCATTCTAGAGAAATCAAGCTTATCTCAATTTTTGAATGATCAACACAGATTAAACAAAAATATTTGCTCACAATTTAAAAAATGAACAAGCAAAGAGCAAAACACCTAAGGAAGATCAGATACTGTGAGCAAGACATGTGTAAGCACACGTAAATAAAGAAAATTTTAACATTAAACATGGAATAACTGAAATGAAAATTCAATTGATGAATTGAACAATAATTGAACAATCTAAGAGAGAATAGGTGATTAAGAGAGTAGAAAAGAAGAATTCATGTATTTCTATATAAATCTATACCTGAGACACAGGCAATAATATGCAAGATAGATATAGAAACATTGAGAATAGAGTGGGAAGGCATAACATATTTATTGCTGAACTTTTAGAAGGAGAGAGGAGGTGCTAAGGCAATATATGAAGAGATCCAGATTTAGCGGAAAAATATCTTAAAATACTAAAATAATTACATTATTTCATAAATAAAATAAAAGAATTAATGGGAAGAAATCTATTTCTAGATATATCATAGGAAAACTTCAAGATACCAAAGACAAAGCAAAGATTTTAAATGCAGCCAGAAAGAGTGGATTAACTTCAAAGAAGAAGAATTAGGATAACCTATGAATTACTAGTAACACCAGACTAAAGACAGTGACATGTATCTTTATTATACATAGATAAAGACTCTAATAAATTCTCAATATAAGCTTCTAGGTTTTTAAAAATTGAGATGAAATACAGATTTCCCACCCCCACGAGAAAAAGTTGGAGAATTTAAGTTCACTAAGTGCATATCCTCAACAAAAGGTAATTCTAAAAGTGTGTATTTGTTTATGTGCATGTAGATATATAAATATATTATATAAAACATAATATAAGTATGTATATACAAATATACATAATTCTACACACATATATGCACATAAATAAATGGTCAGAGAAAAAGAGAAATGCTAGCAAATCTAGGAAGTGTATGTGGGAGTTATTTGTATTATGCTTATAATTTTCCTATAGATTTGAAATTATTTAAAAATAAAAAATTAAACACAAAACATGAAAAATAATAGAACTCTTCTATATATTTACAAATTAAGAAACTTTTTTTTTTTTCTTTGTGGTACTAGGGATTGAACCCAGGGGGCATTCTACCTCCGAGCTGCACTCCAGTCATATATGTGTATATATATATATTTTTTTTTTCCAGTCATATATGTGTATATATATATATATATATATATTTTTTTTTTTTCAGTACTAGGGATTGAACCCAGGGGCATTTTACCTCCGAGCTGCACTCCAGTCATATATGTGTATATATATATATATATATATTTTTTTTTTTCAGTACTAGGGATTGAATCCAGGGGCATTCTACCTCTGAGTTATACCCCCAGCCCTATTTTTTATTCTTTATTTTGAAACCAAGTCCCACTAAGTTGCGGAGTGCCTCATTAGGTAGCTGAGGCTGGCCGCGAACCCAGATCCTCTGGTCTCAGCCTCCCAAATGCTGGGGTTACAAGCGTGTGCCACCATGTCCGGTTCCTCCAGTCATATTTTTTGTTCTTTATTTTGAAACAGGGTCTCACTAAGTTGCAGAGGGCCTCACTACGTAGCTGAGGCTGGCCATGAACTTGGATCCTCTGATCTCAGCCTCCCAAGTACTGGGTTTGGCTTTTAAGAACATTTTTAAGAGACTCCCAGGTCAGAAAATGAATTATAATGAGCATTAGAAAAACTTAGAAATGAGCAAGAATAAAATTACCAAATTTCATCACCAATTTATTCAAATTGCAAAATGCAGCTGAAGTGTTTACATGAGAAAAAATGACTAAAAATTATTATCACACATATTTTTTAAAGTTAGAAAAAACAAGAGAAAAACATAAAGAAATCAACAAAGATAACAGCATAAAGAAATTTAAAAAATAAAAAGAGAATAAAGTAAAAATTCTTTTCTTTAAAAAGACTAAAGAAATTAATAAACTTCTGGTGATTTTTCAGGATAAAAAGAATGTAGACAAAATAACATTAAAAGTTTAAAAATAATGATGTGAGAAACACCAAGTGCTGTGTGCATGTATGTTCCCATCACTCTGAACCCATTCTGATGTATAATTACAATGCATCAATGAAAACTATTAAAAATAAAAATGTAATGCTACAACTATTAGGTACAGTGAATAAATGTTTGCCATTAATTTGGAAACTCAAGATATGAACAAATTCCTGAAATATAACTTATCAAACTTGGAGAAATAAAAAAAAACCACTAATAATGTCAATCCCATAAGAAATTTAATCTCTAGTGAAAAATCATCCCAACAAAAAAACTTCAGGCTTAGACTGTTTACAAGTTTGTTCTACCATACATTCAAATAAAAAATAGGTCTTGTTCTATGCCAATTACTCCAGAACGTAGAAAAACAGGAGAAATTCTCATACCCATTATATGAAGCTAACAAATTCTTGATGCCCAAACCTGACTACCCCGTGTCCCCCCAAAAATTGTAACATCAGATCAATTTCACTCATGAGCATAGATGCAAAAATTCCAAACAAAATTTTAGTAAATGAGATCCAGTAACAACATACAGAAATGTAATTCTTACACCAATGCACTGTTTTTTAGGAATGTGAGTTTAATAGAGGTATCTAAAGTTCACTCTTATCAGGTTCCTCACTTCTTCAGGAAACATGGCAGAATTTCATTTCCCCACCTTCATACAGGTAGTTGTAATCAAAGGGTTGTGGGCAGAATTGTCATAAGCCACTTCTGAGCCACAGCATTCAGTTGCCACAGGAAGATCTTTCTTTTGATCATCTGCTCCTGGGCTATGGTTCTCAGGGAAGCATATATCAGTGTTTCAGCCATCAGCTCAGCTCCTGATATTACTAAAATAAGTACAGGTCCCTCTTCGTAATCTGTTGGACATGGAGTGATTATTGCTTTAACTGAGATTTTGGTGTTATTATTAATGTAACACAGTCTGGCCTATAGTGATAGAAACAACACTAGATTCAACACTGGAAGAACTAAGGTAATTCTCCGCATTTTGAGGGGGAAAATAAGAAATTTAATAGTTGTGGAAAAAATCTGTGATAACAGTATACATTCATGATAACTCTTGTAAACTAGGAGTAGAAATACTTTGAAAAAGAATGGTATCATACAAAATAGTACAATATTAAAATATTCTTTTTAAGCATACCCTTTAAGAATGGCTGCCAATACCACTTCCATTCAACATTATATTGGAAGCTATAGACAGTCTGGTAAGATGAGAAAGGAAAACTAACTTAAAAATTGGGAAAGGATAAACAAAATTGTTCCTATTAGTGAATGATATAGTAGTATATCTTAAAATGTAAAGATAAACCACAGAATTAATAAGAGATTTTAAAAAGGATGCCAGAAAATAAACTATTATGTGAAATAATTTGAATTTTTATACTACCGTGAATAGAAGATAAATTAAAAATATGCCACTTGAGCTGGGTTGTAGCTCAGTGGAAGAGCTCTTTCTTGCCTAGCATGCATGAGGCTATGAATTTGATCCCTGATACTGCAAAAAAGAAAAGAGAAAAGCAAAGCCATTTATAATAGCAGTTCTAAAGAATAATGAAAAATGTGGGCTGGGGAAGTGGCTCAGTGGAAGAGTGGTTGATTAGTATGCATGAGGCCCTGAGTTTAATCCCTAGCACTACCAAAAAAAATGTGACAATGTGTAAGACTTATAAAAAAAATCATAAAACTTTATTAAGTGATATTGCAATGAATAAATAGATAGTCCATGTTCATAGATTAGCAAATTCAGTATCTTAAAGAGAGCAGTTTTCCTTCAAATTGAACCATACGTTTAATGTAAATGACCCCCTCCAAATAAGAATATTATTGTATAATTTGATAAACCAGTTCTAAAATGTATATGAAAATATAAAATTATAGGAATAGCCAAGAAACCTTGCAAAAGAACAAAATGTGTGTGTGAGTGTGTGTGTGTGTGTGTGTGTGTGTGTGTGTGCATGTGTATGCACGTATGGGGGAGCCACTCACTTTATTAGGTATCCTGAAGTTGGCTCCATTAATATATTAAAATATTGGCATAAGTTGACCAATGAAACATAAACAGTATCCAAAAAAAAAAAAAAAAAAAACAGAGCCATATATAGATGAACAACTGACCAATACTAATACGGTATTGGAAATCAATGAGAAAAGTATGAAATTTGCAGTAAATGATTATAAGTTATTCATATGAAAAAAAGGAATGGACCTGTCCCTCATATGCATGACACAAAGTCTAATTTTAGGTTGAGAAGAGACCTAAATGTAGGTACGTCATACATTCTTTAAATAGCTTAAATGACTATGATGCATTATATTAAACCTTGAACTGAGGGTGGAAGTGGGGAGTGCTGTGTATGTATAGAATGAGAAATAGCCTTTTTTCTTTAATTTTAATAAAAGGCTAGTATGCAAAATACAATAAGAATATGAATACTGTGATTAAACTTAGCTTTACTCAGAAATTTCAAAGGGGGAGATGGTGTGTGTGTGTGTACATGTGTATATGAAAACATACTATAGCAAACATGACTGGAATGGATTTTGTCTTCCAGAAGTTAACGGTTTATCAGATCGTGCTCACGGGTCTTAATTGGCTGTCTTGATCATCACCCCATATTCTCATCACTGCCCAAAGCTGGACAGGACAGAAAGGAAATAAAGTCAGATGTGTTTCCAAAGATAAAAATGACCATGGATTTGGGATCATCTTGAATAGATACCAGAAAATATAACCTCATGTAAGACCCCTTTGGAAGAAAAATAAATGTATCCTTTGTTGAATTCTTAATAAGACAATTAACAAGTGTAATTACTGGCTACTGAATAAGATAACTTGTAGTATTTATATCAATTACACGCACATCCTTTTAATTATTTTAATTATGTACCTTAATGGTCTTACTACTGATAACTAGAAAACAACAAGGTTTAGCAAACATGCAAGCCTCATCACATTCCTCATTAAATAACTGTAGTATTAGATCATTAGATCTGTCAAATTTTAGCTGAATATGCAATACACTCTTACTGAATCACAGGAAAACATCTTTAAACTCATATTAAGCAGCCTGGAACCGATTATGTTGGTCACCAAAAGTGGTTGACTTTTCCCATCACTTACAGTAAGTTGCCTTTCTGTGATCACTTGAGCCTCATTATTCATATAATTACTGTAATTATTATGACACTAATGACTGTTGAAGTCTAAATGTGTGAAATTAATTCACTAACAAGTGTAAATATGTACTCATGAAAGGCCAGCTCACAAAATGAAAATGAAACTTAGGTATTCTGTTGAAAATGAGAAATTATATCAAGATTATCATATCAATACAGTATATACATGGTTTGTGGCAAAAACCATACGGTAGCTATGGTTAAATAAATTTAATTACAATTTTTATAAATTTAGCTATAATTAATTCACATGAAAGTGAATACACAGAGTACTTATATCCTCTCTTTAATGGAGTAAATTTGAAAATCAAGTTCAGTTTCTTGGGCCCAAAATAAATTAATTCATAAAGGTGACCTAATAGTTGACACATTTTAGAATCTGAGGGTGACCTGATTGTGACAAGCCACCCACTGATCACCAGTGTTTTTCAGCTGATCTTACTGGCTTGCTGGGTGTTCCTTTCTCCTCCACAGTTCCTGAGGCAGAGTGCTCTGTCAAAAAGGACACTTTTTTTTTTTTTTTTTGTAACAATAAAGAACTTTCCATGTTGATATCTGTTCATGTAAGTGTCCAGATTTTAGTTTATCTGAACCTCCTAGAATTGAAAAATGGCACATAAAAAGTAATAACAGGAATAAGAAATCCTCTTCTTTAGAGCTCTTATTTCTTTGAAAAGTCTGTTTCTAGACCAGCCTCTAAAATTCATCCCCAGCAGGCTAGCTATAGGGTAAGGTGTGGCTCCTGTTCTCTGATTAAAAGGACTACCAACTGCCTGTAGCCCATCTCACAAAGAGCGGCTGTTGTATGAATGTGTGACAGGATCACTTACAGGTTGGCAAAGAGGCCAACCCTCCCCTCCCCGCCCCATGCCAGGGCCAAGGGCAGGAACTTGAGCTCATCCTGGGGAGGTGGGATCCCAGGTGCAGGTGTGTACCAGCTGGAGTCTGCACGTACGCCAGTTGGCGCCTGTGAGCCCAGATACACACTTGCTGTGATTCCGAGCCTTCCTGCATCCCAAAGCCCTCATGCAGGAAGCCCCCCGGAATACTGGTGATTAGGTCCATATTTTACAATGGCTTGTGACTGACAGGACAGGAAAACAGGGTGTTTGGAACAGCAACACAACTCTTCTTTACGGATATAGTCGAATAAGTTAGGTATCTCTCTTTAGTCTAAAACAAACAAACATGACATAGAATACGTTATTGAAAATGCTGTGTGTCTGAGATGAAGCATAAAAGGTTTAGTTCAATAAGAATTTGTTGCACAATCACCATGAGTGAGGTGGTAGAAACAAATGCTCTGGGTAATAAAAGTCCCCTTCTATTCTTCTTTCATTGTTTTCAGCACATTTATTTTTTCTTCTAAGTCTTCTTTTCTTTCTCCTGCCTATCTGAGCCATTCATGTATATCAGTGGGTAATATGGTTGGTCTTTACTTAAAAAATCCAAAACAGACTTAAAAAAAAATCTGTACTTTAGCATTTTTCAAGTTGAAGTTACCTTAGTTAATCATGAAACCAAAGTTTAATAAGTTCTCAACCAAGTGCCAGGTGCTTTTGTCAGGAATCAAGTAGAGGAGGATGATAGCAAGACACACCTCACCCTTGACAAGCCCACAGGCTAGAGGGGAAAGACATATATTACCCAGTAAGTCTAATCTAATTTAATTCACAGGCCAGTGCAGGTTGTTAAGAATGTGACTAGTTATGTCAGAGAGAGCAAGGAAACATTTCCAGAAAGAATCAATTGGCATAGAAAAATAGCAGTGAGAACAAAATTAAACAAACCAAGGTGTAAAAGCAGAGGTGGGAAGGTGTCCTGCTTGAACGTAAAAGGAATGGGCTGAGTAAGCTAGGAAAGTCAGGGCCATATGTAAAGGGGGCTGTTGAGATTGTACATGGTTTGAGTTTTACCCTGAAGACAACTAAGGACTTATCAGAGATTTTAAGCACAGAGGTATCATCATCAAATTTTTTTTTTCCTTTTTTAGTTCAGTAACTCCACATTTTTAGAGTAACATGGAGAAAAAGGAATGTCGATTCTAGATAGGAAATAATTGTGATAATCCAGGTGAACAATGGTAAGTGACAACCTGAGTCAAAGTGGTGGTGGCAGGATGCAGGGGACCAGAAGATGTAGAGGAAAGTTGACTCGGCAGCTACAATGGACAGGCCTGGTGGTCAACTGTATAAGACCGAGGGGCAGGACAAGAAAGGAGACCCCTCTCTAATGGCCTCTGGCAGCTTCTCTTGGAGTTACCACCTCTACTATTAGGAAGTATATTCTTAGAGCAAACCCCACTTTCTTTTATCTTAAGTCTTTTTTGAGTTCTCTGGAAAAAGAGAAAGCAATTACTCAGCACTTCCTTTATAACTGGTTGAATAACAAGCCATTCACTGCATCTGTTAACTTTCCCTTCTTTAGATTACACAAGCTGAATTCTTTCAAACCTAGAATATTTTATTGAATTTGTTCTGTGTTGTGCCTCTCAATGTTTTTCACTTGTTTATGTCTACTTTTCAAATGTCCAGGTGAAACTTGAGTTGAGCATCTCCCCCACTGGCTTGGAAGCGATTCTCTATTTTCTGCAAGGATCCTTGGATATTTGTAGATCCAGTGTTTAAGTGACCACCATTGATGGCCCGCTGGGTATCTAGGCCCTTTTCCAGGCACTGGCCCAACTCCACACAGTCCATGTGCCTCAGAGGATGCCACCATGCTCCCTCTAACCCTCAGACTGCCCCAGGGTCAGTCCTATTGTTCTAAAAATCGAGTGGCTAGTGGTTGGTCAGGGTCTGAGAATGTGAGATGAGGCTTTCTAAAGTGATTGTGGGATTGATCTTCTGAAAGAAATAGTGGAGGCAAGTCTCTTGGTGTTCCAATGCGTGAAACTTCAGAGTCATAGACATAGATGTGTCTTAGATATGAAGCTGGAAATAGCCATCTTACTTGTGGCCTAAGGAAGAGGCTGGTTTATAGAAGAAAGAAAGGATAAGAGAATTACAGAAAAATGTGTCCAGAGCTACCAAGTCAACAGACCACTGAAACTCACCCCTATTTCTGCATTGCTATTTTGGTGAGCCAGTCATTTTTCTCATGCTTTAACCTAGTTAGGATTAGGTTCTCTAGCAGGGAGCTAAAAGAAACCCAAATATTGCATTTATTATCATTAATACATTCTGATGCCAGATTTACTTTTTCTTTCTGTCATTTTTTTTTAAAACAAAGACCACATTGTAAGCCTCCTATTTCATTGCCTTAGATCTTTTTCAGAAACATTTTAATCTGCTAAGTACTCGGTGCTCTGACACCTGTGATGGAGGAGAACAGAAATGAAGTAGAAAACCATGGTCTACTCTGAATTTATGGGGTGGTTTGGAAAATAAGAAACACATCGTACACACTTCACAAGCAGCAAAGGACAGTGCATGGCCATTTAAAGAAGGAAAGGATCAGTGTGGTGGCTGGCCCTGAAACACTAGAGAAAATTCAGATAAGTAGAATTTTGGAAGAATTTCTGGTGAAGGGAGGAATGACAATAAATGCATGTTATATTTTTGAAGCAGTCTGAAGGTTGAGTTATTTGGAGCAGCATCTACCATCTGAGGGGGAGGGCAAGAGAAAAAAAGTAGAGGGCCCTCAAAGCAAGACAGAGGGTTAACACATATTGTATCCATATAGTACACACAGTCTTCTCTCCCATATAATTACTAATTGTTTCACTAAATTCCCCCATACCATTAATGACCTGAGGGCAGGAGCTGGGCCTTATGTATATGGTTATATATGTCCCCAAGTTTCACACAGGGTTGAGGAAGAGTGTGCTGAATTAACTCTGGGATTCTTTTGGACTCTAAGTTTCTTGTGCCTACTAAATAACTTTTCACCCACTCTAAAGTCATGTTCATAATTTCTGTTTCATTCTTTGCTTAACTGATTAAATATTAGCTGGTTTCATAACAAGCAATACCACTTGAGAGGACCAAGAAGCCTTGTGGATTCTGTTCTCTATAAAGCTTTCTTCTTTGTTACTCAGTGCCCTGTGATTGATGTGTTTGAAAGCAGATTTTTATGACATTTCCCAGTATTTTTCTCAATATGGAAATTAAGATCAGTGATCTTTGAAAAAGACTAGGACATCTTTTTTTTTTTTTGTATTACAGACAATATTCCTTTATGTCTAGTCTTTTATAACTCTCAAAAATCAATTTTGCTGGCACATTAGGCACATGTTAATTAAAATGATGGGTTAATGCTTTAAGGGTCAAAGAACTGATGACAACAATATTAAATAATAAGCCATTTGGCGTTTTAAACTTCTGTAGCAGAAAGCAAAACTGAAGAAATAAAAACTGTGTCTCTCAAAGGTGGACTTCTCTTAAATGACACCTGCAGATAGCAAAATCACCTTGTGGGAGAAACATTAAATACAAAATTTTTGCAATCCTTGAATTTAAGTTAGGTAAGAGTAGAGAATTTGATCATTAAAAAAAGAGACTGAGACAGGTAGATCATAGATTTGAGGCCAATCTCAGCAACTTAGAGAGATCCTGTTTCAAAATAAAAAACAAAATAGGGCTGGTGGTATAGCTCAGAAGTAGAATGCACCTGGGTTCAATTCCCAGTATAAGAAAAAAAATCTTATTAATGGTGAGTGAGGGATAAGAATAAAAGAATTATCTAAGTCTTTGTAAGTCTATTTTTAAATAATATGGAAAAGGAAAAAAGGTTTTTGTGTGTATTTAATCTATTTTCATTGATTACGAAAAAATAAGGTTTTTTAGGGGACAGGAAGCAAGTGGAAGACTTTTAAGATTAATAAGATGGTTTTCACTTCAAGTAAGCTAGTGTCTCATTGAAATAGTATTTTATAAAAAGTTAAAGGAAGAGCTTCTGTGCAGCAAAGGAAACTATCAAGAACCTCAACAGAGAACCCACAGAGTGGGAGAAAATCTTTGCCAGCTACTCATCTGACAGAGGACTCATATCTAGAATATACAAAGAACTCAAGAAACTCACAGCTAAGAAAACAAATAACACAATCAAGAAATGGGAAAAGGATCTAAATAGACACTTCACAAAA
>PVLC010011244.1:0-30368 GCA_004027655.1 Graphiurus murinus
TACACCTGGGCAGAAAATAAAATGAAGAGAGGTAACGGAAAGAGATGCAGATAAAATGCTTAGCCAGAAAGAGAACCATCTGCAGTATAACCGAGGCGCGAGGGTATCTCCTTGTGAGGTACTTGTGGAACTTAAACATGCATATGAAACACCTGGGCATCTTGTTAAAAATGCAGATTATGATTCAGTGAGTCTGGGATTCTGTACTTCTAGTAGATTCCCAGGAGCCCCAGGTGTTGTTATTGTACCCTGAATAACAAGCCCTAACATATGTGCGTCCTTGACAGTGATTCCATTCTTTCTTGGGTCTGTTTGCTGGCAGCAATCAACAGGTGTAGAATCCAGGTAGTGGCTGGTGTTAGTGAGCTATATAGAAAGCACAGGAATTACAGAGAATAACTAATTATCACAAGGTCAGCTGCCCCAGTAACAACCAACTCCTCAGTCTTCCTTCTAGCCTAATGAGATGGCATGGAGTCTTTCCATTCCTGTGCCTTCTGAGGGCCCATAGAGCGGTCCAGGTGAGAGCAGTGCTCACGGATGCCACAGCGCCCCCTGCTGTCCAGAGGAAACCACAGTACAGACAGGTGCTCCTTAGGGAAGAGGCACAGCGGAGTCTCTTCTGGCCCAAGATATGAAGCGAAGCAGTCCCTTAGCTTGGGCCGTTGGCCAACAGTTTTCTACTGTATTTCTTCGTGGACAGGACGCATGGCCTCTGTGGCCTGTTAGACCTCTGCCAGGAAGGAGCTGCTCAGGGGTGCTTGGCAAGACCCAGAAGGTAAGAACTTGGAGCCATGGGGGGGAGGGGGGCAGCCATTGCTTGATCTCATGACCCCTGTAAAGTAGCTGAAAGTAACCGGCAACTTCTCTTGTCTTAAAAAAGAGAGAGAAAAAAGATCACTCTCTGGTAGGTCCTCCGTTAGGCACGTTCTCCTCTATAGTAACGAGGAAAGCTGTGGGTGTTAAAATCAGGTAAACAGAGCGAGTGCCCCTACACCCCCGAGATAAATGTGTGCAGCCCCGTGTTCCCCGGGGAAATGGAATGGTTTGGAAAAGTTTCCTAGAGTGGCTGCGGATTTGCTCATTGTGCGTCCAAGCGTCTGCCCACAATTCCCACTTGGAGCACACGTGCTAGGGACTCATTTTAGGAGGCCGCTGGGTAAATCCCCCCGTTTAGGATGAGCGGCAGTGTTCCCTGGCTTTTTCCTACTCTCCAGCTCTTTTGTTACAAATCTAAACAGTGGAGAGTGGCTAGGCAGAGTTTGGGAAGCAAAGACCGTGACTGTGTGGCTCACCACCATCCTATCCTCCGGGGTATCGGAGAGCATTAAATAACTGTTTGGCAGATGAACCGATGAATCGCTGAATTACTGAGTCGGTAAAGGGGACAGCCGCGGTGGCTCTTAGCTGGTCAGCTCTGCACCGGGCGCAGGTTCCAGATGGACACACAAGATCCCCCTTAACGCCGCTCCCCTCTGGGTAAGTCTTCGCAAGGCCCGGGCATATGGGCACAGGCTGTCTCGGCTCAAGTCCATACCTCTTTGTCTAAGCTTTGCTCTCCCTCTGGCCAATCATTCAAGGCTTTTATACTTGAAAAAGTATCGGTACAGAACCGAGCATCACAGTCTAGCATGTAAGAGCTGCAAGGGTTTCTGAGAATTGGCTAGAGTTCACTTAGCACCAGGAACCCACTCAGACCGGGAGTCCACCAGCCTGCTCTGGGCCGTGCCTGAGCTTCGGTGAGGCTCACCGGTCTCCGGGACAGACGTTCCCGCAGCCTTCGGTTTCAGACATGCCTGGACCACTGACAGTCTTCATGACAGCTTCTAGGGCAGCAAGCCAAATCGGTTTAATCAGAGACAGTTCCAGATGTTTCCTTTCAGCCAGCTGTGTGTGTCTGATACATCCTGGTTGGTTTGAAGAATGCCAAAAGCTTTGAGGACCTAATCAAGAATAGGCAGGGTTTCTCCCTCGGGGGAGGTGTGTTGTGGTGGAGGTTGTGTTGCGGGGCAGAACACTGGGGTTGGGGAACCAGTTCCCCAGCCCACCCCTGGGCTTTGCTGGTGATCTTGAGACTTGGAGAAGGGTCTTCCCTTCTGATTCTCAGGATGAGGTTCAGGAATGGAAAGCCATGAATTGGAACCTGGATCCAGCAGAGCTGTGCTCTGGCCTGAGACCCTCGGGGCCGGCTCTCTGTAAAGCCCACAGTGAGAGCAGGAAAGAGAGGCTGTTCTTGGTTGTCACGGAAACCATCTGGTGCACACTCCTTCCCTGCCTCGCCTAGCCCTCTCCTGCCCTAAGCTTCCTAATGAGAATCCATCTTTGCTCTGGAACATGAGCCAAGCCGAGCTACGGGCACGAAACCCACATTCTCTCTTGCCAGATGCTTTTTTAATTCTGGCACCTGCCCTGATGATCCAGGAAGGCCTCGGTGCTGGCTTCTCCATGACCCACACACCCAGGCCACACAAGGGCAAGCAGAGATGGCGGTCCACAGCCCCGAGTGGGGAGCCGACCAGGTGGTCCAGGAAGCGGACCAGGTGCCGGTGGCCAATGCCCTCCTGGGGATGGTTTGCTGTTCCCCGTAGCTGCTCAATTGGGGAATACTTCTCATTTCTTGTTTTAACTCTTCCAACTTGGCTGAATCATAAGGGATTCAGTGGCTAAATCTTGAAACCTCCCGTGCAAGTCTTTACTGGTTCTGGCTCCATTGGACTGGGGTGTGACCTGGGCATCGGAATTCTTAAAGGCTCCCTCAGGGGACTCCAAGGTGCAGCAACATTGGACCCCCCCAGCCAGATGATGCATTTGTGTATCTGATGGGAATGAAAGAGCCTAACTCCTGAGCGCCTTCCCTCCTTTGTCTGACTGACACAAATCAGGGCTGCCTTGGAGAGATTTGATTGGGATGCCTCTGTCTATGGCTCAGTAGAAACTTTGTTTTTCCTCCATTTTCTTTTTTTATACTTTTATTAGCTCCGTGTATTTATACATTACAATGAGATGCAAAGTGATACAAACATACAAGCACACATGATTTGATGTATTTCCCTCTGTATCTCCCGCCCCCCCCCCTCCTTTTTTCTTCCCCATACATATTAGTGAGATTGGTTCTCCATGGTTTTTAAGAACAAATCCATTAGCTGACTCTTCTCTTCCTTTCTGAGCAGAGAATTTAAAAACACTGTTGACACAAATTATGTATCCCAGGTAATGTTGCCAAATACAATATAGTTAAATGTTTCTCCGATTAAATTTTAATTTCAGGTAATCAATGAAATTCATTTAGTATTTGTATATACCATGCAATATTTGGTATATACTTATACTAAGAACTTATTTAAATCTAATTAGGCAGTGTGTATTTTTATTTGATGAACCTAGTGATTATCATGTATTTAATAATCAGAAGAACATTCTTTTTGTCTAAAAGAACAGAAACGCAACTCAATTTAGGCCAAAGGGGGAAAGAAAAGGAACTTATTTATTTACCTAACTGAAAAGCCTGTGTATTTAGGTTTATCCAGCAATCTCTCCCCATCTCTTCTGTCTTCATTTCTTTGTCAAGTTCTTTCTAAATACAGAGAAAGAAGGCCCCAGTAGCTCAGGCTTCACAAAGCCTTAACAGCTTATCATCCCAGGTGAAAAGAGAAAATCTCCTCAGAGTTCTAGAAAGGGTTGACTGACTTTGTAGCTTACGTCATGTGTCTACTCCTCAACCCAGGAAACTAAGTACAGTCCCGCCTCCATGTCCTCGGGGCTGCTTGTAGGAACCCCATGGATACTAAAATCTGAGATGCCCAAGTGCTTCATGTAAACTGGTGTGGTATTTGCATAGAACCTGTGTACACCCTCACATATACTTTAAACCATTCCTAGATTATGTATAATACCTAATACAATATAAATGTTGTAAAAATGATTTTACTATACCGCAATGTTCAGAGAATAATGACAAACCTGTACAAATTTTTTTGCCATATATTTTCCACCCACGGTGGGTTGAATCCAGGGATTCAGAACCCACTGATACTGAGGCTGACTATTCTCTGGTCCTGGTTACATTGCACACCCACGCGTGACCTTCTCCCACAAACCACATCATATAGACCAGGCTGTGTGTGATCTTCTATGGGAAAGGTTGTTAAGCAAACACACCTACTCCATCCTACAGAAGGAGAGGAAATGTACTTGTTTCTCATCCCAAATGTGCACATCTGCTGCCTAAGGAAGAGAGACTCTGAATTGGGATGGTCGACTCCTCAGGGATCTCTACGAGGACCTGCCTAGTTGCCCAGTATTAGTTCTAGCCGGGAACTAGTCCCTAGTTCATCTAGGCCTCTGCCCTACAGCAAGGTCTTCTGTACACCGGAGAGATGAAGGCCTTGTGGGTGTCCCTGGGGGCTGAGGCCTGCGCTGTCCTTACAGGAGGCATGTCTCCTGCAGCTCTGTGCACCCCTCGGGCTGGGAAAACTCTTGATCCTCTATGGGGTGAGGAAGCCCATGTCTAAGGCCCGAATGGCTCATCCACAGCACTCTTGGCCCCGCCATGCCCTGGTGGCCTCACCAAGATGACACCTGAGGCTCTCCTGCCCTGTGGATGGGAGGCCAATTGAGCCCCTTAGGGTCAAAGGGCAGATCCACAGCACTTCCTACATCCACTTTGTGCTGGGAAATTCCTGTTCATGCGTCTCACGTTTGAGTTCTAGGTTGTTCCATTAGAACACAAGTTTCTTTAAGGAAGGGTTCTGTCTTCTGCTCTGCAGGGTCTCCTACCAGGCTTGGTTGAATGTTTTAAGATACTAAAAAGATGAGGAAGAAGTCTCTATTGTCCTCTCATCCCTGGTTACTATAAATCACCATCTGTATTTCACACACTTCTCAATCAGGGGGTGTGGATCAGACTCAACTTTTTCTTAACAAGATTGACTATTCTGTGCCTCAAGAAATTCTGATTAAGAAGATTGAGATGGCCAGGCCTGGCAGCACATCCCTGTAATCCCTCCAACTTGGGAGGCTGAGATAGGAGGATTGTAGGTTCAAGACTAGCCTCAGCAACGTAGCAAGATTTTCAGCAACCTAATGAGGCTGTGTTTCAAAATAAAAAGTAAAAAGGACTGGGAATGTAGCTTGGAGACAGAATGCTGCTGAGTTCAATCACAAGTACAAGAAGAAGTAGAAGAGGAGACGGAGGAAGAGATGAAGGGATGGAATGGGATATGTATTTTGTTTTGTTGTTTTTTGGTTTGGTTTGATTTTTTTGGTACTGAGGATTGAACCTGGGGGCATTCCACCCCTGAGCTACTTTTTATCTTTTGTTTTAAAACAGTGTCTTGCTGTGACACTGTTGCTGGGGGTCTCGCTAAGCTGCTGAGGCTTCTATTTTGTTTTGTGAAGACCTCCACAAATAATTCTGATAAACTGTTGTCATGAGTGAGCTATGTCATTGGAAGCTGTGTCATTGTGTGAACACACATATTTTTGTCTTTCCACAATCTCAGAATTTACTGGCTAACAGTAAATTCACATGCTACACCACTTTCATCATTGGCAATCCACCGAAAATACTCCTGGTTCATTTGCCAAAATGACCTAGGTAATTGCAAATTCTTTTATTTCAATCTTTTTTTTTTATTATTATTTTTGTGGTACTGGGGATTGAACCCAGGGCCATTCTACCTGTGAGCTACACTCTCCAGTCCTATTTTTTAAAATGTGGAAACAAGGACTCACTAAATTGCTGAGGCTGGCTCCATAGCTGCAATTCTCCAGTCGCAGCCTCCCAAGTACTGGGATTACAGGTGTGTGCCACCATGCCTAGCCTTTTATTTCAATCTTAATTTCTAATGCCTAAAACACTCAAATCACATTTCACATTTTATACAATGACATATGTAGGTTACAAAAAGGCTAAGAAAGGGTTCAAGTGGTATGGGGTGCAAGAGGCTACAATGGGAGCAAAGGCAGGGAGCAGAAGCTGGCGCCGCGTCGCTGCAGGTGGTCAGATGCGAGTTTTAAGGAGTCAGTTCAGCAGAGTTGTCAAGGGTCCACGGCAGTTTCCAAGTGTCAGCCCGGCGTGTCAGATGGAGACGTGGCTTGGAGTGGGTCTTTCTGGTCATCATGGGCAGGAGAGACCATGCTGAGCAGTCTCTGATCCTAGGGACAGAGAATCGAGGTTCATCACAGTGGCGATTTTTCTGGGCAAGGCTTGTGACAAGTGACCAGATAATGGGGAAAGCGTACTGCTGTGACCATTCTTGGGGTGCTCCTCCTCTCAAAAGTCTCAGGTGAGGGGGTTACAAAGTTGATGATCCCCCACATCTGGTATGTCCACATGCTCAGGTACTGCAGATATAGTTTGATAAAGTTGGCCCTAGTAAGTTATTTATCAATCTATGTCTTACAGTTGTGCCATGCCAATGGTAGTTAATAATACTTAGCAACTGAAATGATAATACTTTATCATTTACAAACATGGTGTAGAGTCATTCCACCTTAGCACCTATACTCAACATGGAGTAACTCATGGCAAACTATTTTGTTTTGGTACTGGGAATTAAACCCAGGGGCATTCTACCTCTGAGCTATATCCCCAGCTCTTTTTAAAATTTTGTTTCAAAACAGGGTCTTGCTAGGGTGCCGAGAGTTTTGCTAAGTTACTGAGGCTGTTCTTGAACCTGCTATCCTCCTGTCTCAGCCTCCCAAGTACTGATATTACAATGTGCACCACCATGCCTACCTCCATGGTGAACTTTTGCTTCAGGATTGGGTACAGTCTAAAAACTACTATTGTATACATTGTGGAGTAACTCAGAGGAGGACACAGCCTACTCTCCACAGCTGGTCTCTGCTTCCCACAAACCTCCTTCAACTGAAAGCCATTCTAAAAGAATCCCCTCCAATTGCTGGGAATATCACATCTTAGTGTGCAGCAACAATGCCTGTGGTTTGATCCAATATATTCTCACAGCACGATGTACCACAACTGTGTGAAAAATAATTTAGTAGAAATATCAGCCAACCAAAAGTTACACACCACTAACTAGTTCTAGTCTCTATTTTTTTTTTTTTTTTTTTTTTTTTTGTGGTACTGGGGATGGAACCAGGAGCATTCTACCTCTGATCTACACCCCTAGCTCTATTTTTTATTCTTTATTTTGAAGCAGGGTCTCACTAAGTTGCAGAAAGCCTCACTAAGTAGCTGAGGCTGGCCACGAACCCGGATCTTCCGGTCTCGGCCTCCCAAATACTAGGATTACAAGCGCGCACCACCATGCTCGGCTTTAGTCTCATATTTACAAGTACTTTGGAGCAAGCACAAAAAGAAGGCTTTAGAGAAGGAGATTCCTTAATTAAAAGAGATGATTCCCCTCTTAAGATGGCTTATGTTTAGTTCTGACAGCCTGAGGAACTCGCAGTTCTTTGTCCTCTAACTCCTGAGAATGTGTTGTGACAGTCATCCCCATGAGATCTTGGGGTGGAACTGCCAAAGGAGACATGAGTATTAAACATGGTGATGGAAGAATGCTCTGTTTACGTCATGTTAACACAAATGAATCAAATCCTGCCCCACAATGTCAAAAAGAATTGGGGTCTGGGAAGCAAAAGGCCTAGAAAGAGCAGTGACACGAGCTCGTGGGTTTGCCAGATTGGTAGAAAGTCAAGACATAAACTTGGAGAAGGTGGATGACCACAGCCCGGGGCGCTCACTTCCCTGTACGGGAGATTCTCACCTGTCAACTCTGAGTGTATTTCAGTGTTCCGATTATCAGCAACTGTAAGATAACTTGTCTGCACATAAGTCTTGCCATCCCTCCCATATCACTGTGAACTCAAGCTCTCCTCTCAAAAACCTGTGGGAAAATAACAAAGCTCTATGTTTATCTTGTTTAGACTCTTTGATGTCCCAATTCTTAGTTCTTAAAACAAATGAGTTGAAATCATTCAAGAAGAGATCTCTCCCACCCTCACCCCTCATTTCCTCCCCAAACGAAAGCCAAATTTGGTACTGGGGATTGAACCCAGGGGCGTTCTACCTCTAAGCTACACCCCCAGCTCTGTCTTTTATTTTTTGTTTATTTGGAAGCAGGGTCTGAGGCTGGCCTCAAACTTGCAGTAACTCCTATCTCAGCCTTCTAAGCACTGGGATTACAGGCATGTGTCACCACACCTGGCCAAAAGCAATATTTTTAAGTCAAGTTTCCACATGACAGGATTTTATATGAGGATATGAACATTGAGCTAAATCCATTATTTTCATGTTTCAACTGAAATGATAATACTTTATAATTAATATTTTAAATATCAGATTCCCCTTTCAACGGTGGAAATCTTTCTCTATAAACAGCCCTAGAGATATTAGGAAGTGGCACATAGCCCACCCTCTTGAGGGTCTAAAAGCATTATCTGAAGAAGCCATGCACAAGCCCCAAATTTCCCCATGGGCTTGTGTTTCCCTTGAAAATAATTGAAATTTTAAAGCTTCATTATTTTAATAGATGCAGGATTATGTTGATACAAAGTAGTGTTTTGAAGCATTTGGCATCAGGAAAGCTGAAACGAACAAAAGAGACATAACCCTATGTTAGGGTCCCCATATTTTGGGAACATAGACTCACAGTATATATGTAAAAACAACAGTGTTTTTTCACTGAGACACAATTTATAAGAGGTGATTACTAATGAGAGCTGTTCAGAATATTGCCAATGAGTTGGTGTAGTAGGGCATTTGGGGCCACTTTTTGGTGGAACCTGAGACAGGTTTAATGGCAGACTGAAAAGCTTCTGATTCACTACATCTTTTACCATGTTGCAAAATATTAATCAAGAACATTTTCTTTAAGGATAGATGACTAGATCGAGTCCTTAATTTTACCATCAAAGTAATGATTTTCATTCATCAAATAATGGAGAATTCCTATCTCTCTTCACATTTCTCACAACCAATTCTCTTTCACAACTGTCAAGTCTTTCTCATTGCAGTAATTTTGTCACATTTAGTTTTTTAAGAATCCAGTTTTGCCTCACAACTGTGGAGGGCATTCGACCTTTGAAAAATCATGTGCTTAAATAAGCCAGTTTGGTGAATCATATGTATGTTTTAAATATCCTGACAAATGGATTGCTAAACCCATTCTCCACCAGAGAAGAAAAAGTCCTTATTTTTTTTTTGTGTTTGCCAATTTCTGTGATGTAAAGGCTGTGAACAAAGCTGATTCCATGCTGCCAATATAACATCACTGAATGCAGAGTTTGGAAGAGATATGCACAGTTAGTTCTCACGAGATGACTTGAGCCGGTTCCAGCAGAATCTAGCACACCACTGATTTTAACCTACATGCAAAAAGATGCACACAACTATACAGATAGTTTAACAAATATATATATATATAAATAGGACATCCATATAACTTCACGAAGTCAAGAAATCAAACATTACCTGCACCCCAGAAGTCCCCTGCATATCCCACTTCCATTTATAATCTCCTTCTTCATCATTGGAGTTAACCATTATTGTCACATTCAGGATAAACTCTTCCTTACCATTCTTTATACTTTGGCCACATGAATATGTATGCCTAAATATTATGGTTTCATAATATTGAACTTTATATGAATGGAATCAAGTTCTGTATATTCTTTTGTATTTTGCTCAACATTATGTTTGTGAGATTCATCCGTGCTGTGGCTCGTAACTATAGTTCATTCATTTTTATTGCTGTATAGTATTACAACACAGGAATACACTCAGGGATGCACTGGAGCCAGCTGGTCCAGCCTCATGATCGTGGAACATTCATGGATTGTGTAAGCTAGTTGATGCCATATTAGAAGTTTGAAATTGGACATGATGGGAGAATTTACACTGTGAAAGTTGGCAAATGCTGCAAATCAGAGTTTTTCCTTCCTGTTGTTTAACATTAGCCAGCATGCCAATGAATATACTATAATGTATTCATTCATTCTACAGTAATGGGCATCTGGTTTATTTACAGATTTTTGCCTATGAAAATTCTCTTCCATGTGTACTGATAGCATGTGCATCCATTTTTAAGAGAGAGAGTATATAGCTCAGGAGTAAAAAGGATAGATCACATGATATGATATGATATGCATATATTCTATTTTAGCTGGTTGTGTCAAATAATTTTTCCAATTTATATAGCCCCCTCGCAACTTTGAGAATTCCTATTATTTCTGTTATTCCTATTGCTCTCCTTGATATCGCCAAACTTCTAAACTTTTGCCAGACTAGTGGTTGGGTACTTATATATTCTTCTCTAAGTTACATTGTCCTAATTCCTAACGAGATCCATTTGAATTTCTCTTGTATAAATAGTTTTCTGATTTTTAAACTATTTTGTTCTTATTTATTTTTCACGGCCTTTTATATATTCTGGATATCCTAATATATGTGTTTAATGCTATAAATTTCTATTTCTTATCTCTTCCCTGAAGTATGGTGGTATGGCTGCTATTTCAGTAACAAAAAGTCAATTTGTACAAACTCTAGGTTTATTATCATTTATGTGAATGAATTTTGCCTGACCCTCCTTTTAACCCTCTTTTGTAGTCACTTCATTTTTCTTATCCTGGGCTGTAATTTAAAGATTAAGTCGAGTTCTTTCCATTTCTCTGGATGCAAAGAGCCAGGGAGAAAAGAAAGAAAATCCTCTTGGGTTATATATATGTTCCTGTGTTCATTCTCATTCATTCATTCATATTCTCATTCTCATTCTCTCTCTCTCTCTCTCTCTCTCTCTCTCTCTCTCTCTCTCTCTCTCTCTCTCTCTCTCACACACACACACACACACACACACACACACACACACACCTTTAAATGTCTTGGTCTCACTCTATCTGGTATAGTTCATTCTTGTAGATTCTAGAATCTTCCTAAAACCCAACACAATGCTTCAGTAGATGCAGTCCTCAGCAGCTTTCTACATCTGTTAAGGTCCCATTGAAGGCTCATGATAAAGGGAAGGAAGGAAGTAAAAAAAATTATCATCTAACCAAAAGGCTTACCTCTCCCTTAAAGGTACCATTTATTAATGAAACTGCACTTTACTGTACTTGTAGAGAGGATGCTTTCCATCTATGATACTTGAGAATTTTACCCTCCTCTTAAAAATACTTGTAAAAGTATTTTTAAGTGCTTGGTAATATCCACACAAAACCATCTATAGAAAGAAAACAGAAATCAAAAAGTCAGAACTTTTCAGCTGAATATCCTGCCCCCCCAAAATAAAACAATCATGAAGCAGAGAAGATATTACAAACAATATGTCTTGTGAAGAGCCAAAAGTTGCTACTTTAGAGCCCTCTATGCTTTGAGCTAATAGCTGAGACTGAGCAGCTAAATTCCTGTCAAAGATGTTTAACATCATTAGCAACCAGAGAGATGCAAATCAAAGCCACAGTGAGGTTCCCCCTAACCCCAATTAGAATGGCAATCATCAAAAATACACACAATAATAAATGCTGGCAAGGATGTGGGAAAATAGGAAGTCTTATACATTGTTGGTGGGATTGCAAATTAGTGCAGCCACTTTCGAGATCCGTGTGGAGGTTCCTGAGAAGACTGGGATTGGAACCACTACATGATCCAGCCATGCCACTCCTGGGTATCTTTCCAAAGGAATTGAACCCTGAATATTATAGTAATAAGTGCATTTCTATATTTATAGCAGCACGATTCACAACAGCCAGATTATGGAACCCTTTTAGGTATCCATTAATAGATGAGTGGATTATAAAATTATGGGATATACACAGGATGGAATTCTACTTAGCCATAAGAAGAGCAAATTATGTCATGTGCAGGAAAATGTATGGAACTAAAGAATATTATGCTAAGTGAAATCATTCAGTCACAAAATTGAAGGATCATAAGTTTTCCCTCATATGTGGAAGACAGGGAGAAATGGGGCTACAAAAGGGACTCCAGACAAAAGAGGAGAAACCCCAGTGGAGTAATGGAAAGGGTCTAGGAGAAGGAGGTGGGTGGGAGGAGGGATATTTGGGGAAGGAAATACTTTAATTGGCATGATATACATATACAAAATTATCAATGCCAACTTCAATATCAGGTACAGGGAAGGGAAGGGAGAGGTGCGGGAGCCGAGAGTGGGGGAGCCTGCCAAGTGCTGTGTGCATGCATGTCTCTATCACTGTATGTCCTTATTACTCATCGTGAAGTATGACTACAGTGCACCCCAGCCCTACTTTATTTTTTTATGTTGAAACAGGGTCTCACTAAGTTGCTGAGCCTGGCCTCAACCCTCCTGTGCCAGCCTTCCAAGTACTAGGATTACAGGCATGCACCACCACAACTGGCCAACACAGACACCAATTTTTAAGGGAACAATTTTGTGTAGCAATGAGGAGGTGGAGAAGGAGGAGGAGGAGGAGGGTTCCTAGGGATTTCAGAGGACACACAAAGCACTTCATCTGCATCCCTTCCAGGATATATTGTGTCCACTTGGATGACCCCAGGGAACCACTTTTTCCTCAACTTCTTTCTCTTCTTCCTCTACACCCTTCTAACTGATCCTGCATCCAATCTCCCATTGCTCTTGTGTCCAAATCCAAGTCCATGCATCCCTGGCTTTATCTTGGAAGAGCCATGGCTGGCTCCATTAGGAGCATCCTCAGGACCCTGACCTCTTACCTGTAAGATGGCTTCATTCATACAGCACACCGTCAGGCATTATTGTGGTGAAAGATACTCCTTGCAGTAGAGAGGGCTAGGGCAGGAGGGTGTGGAGAAGAGAATAAAGAAGACATAAACTCTGTCCTGCTCACCTTTGGTCTTGTGTGACAAAGGAGAGGACCTTGGGTTGACAGTGTGGAATGGTGTGAAGCAGAGATCCTGAGCCTTCTGCAGGAACATCACTGAGCTTTCCCAACACACCCAAAGTAAAGTAGAAAGTGAGGGCCACTAAGAGAACACAATCTTATAGAGTTATTAAGAAAATGGGGATCAATTCATGGATTTTCACAGAATTTTTCATTCTGGGAGATTCCTGAGAGAGGGGTATATGTAATATTTTATGAAAGATTATCTCCAGAGGACTTATAGGCATCCAAATTATAGATCTGTTCATCAATATAATAAAAACCACATTTAAAAAGTTATATAGCAGTAGACACCAAGTGTGTGTGTGTGTGTGTTGCTAGCAATTGAAACTAGGGGCATTCTACCTCCAAGCCACACCCCCAGCCCTATTTTATTTATTTTTTTATTTTGAAAGAAGATCTCACTAAGTTGCTGAGGCTGGCCTCAAACTTCCTGTCTCAGCCTCCCAGGTACTAAGATTACAGGAATGCATCACCACACCTGGCTGACACAGACACCAATTTTTAAGAGAAAAATTTTGTAAAGTGAGAAGTCATACACAAGGGCAGCCATCTTTTGTGTAGCAATGAGCAAGTTGGGAAGAGGAATCCTCCGTGGAGCCTCTGTCCACTAAGAGCTTTTCTCTCCTTGACATTTTGAGTGTTTTTATTGATTACTTCCATGCCATCTGCCTATCTCATTTCACTGATGCCACCACCAAAAACTGTCTCATCTTTGACCTCTGCAACTTCTTTCTTCCTTCTCCTCTGTCATCCTAAAAGCACCCTCTCTGCCACCTTGTAGTTGCTTGACTCCCAAGAGGTCAGGGCTCAGCAATTCCCTGTGGCTCTTCTCCCAGCTATAATCCCCACTAAGGAGAGACTTTGGCTCTCGTTTTCATAATAAGGATCCTCAAATCTACACCATATGCCTTTGATGCTACTCAAAGAGTGGCCCATGACAAGAGACAAACACAGAAATTGAGTGTAAACATCTTGGAAGGCTTTTTATCAGTTTGACATTGTTATAACATCCAAGTGGGTGATTTTGAATGTTACACAATATCCCAGCCCCCTTCTGCCATGGGCCTTGGAGTTGCTAAAGCAGTATGCTGGGGACTGCAACCATGTGATGTGCAAGCTTTTGCTGCAGTATGCAAGTAGGAGGTAGGATGCCTTGACTCGCTGTCTGCCTGAATAGTCCTAGTTTGTAATCAGGTCTCTGAGGGCCCCTTTCACTTTTAGAAGTCCCCTGGCTGGTCCAAATGATCTGGCCCCTGCTTGATCCCCAGCTATACTGCATGGGCTTCTCTGTATTTGCCCTCCCCTCATCACCCCAAATCTCACAGTAAGCAGCCACAGTGGTTACAAAGAAGGCTGAAAAAAACAATCTTTCCATCCAATTCAAGTGTGTTTTCACCTTGGGGATCTAATCCTGGAATTTCATTTTCTTTCGTAAGCTCTTGGGCCTTTGTGAGTTATGTACTAATAATCACTGAAAAATGCTCCCAGTGGGAGGAGAGAGCCTTGCTCCATGGACAGCCTTCTGTACATAGGTTCAACGAGAATTAGATGCTGCAGGATGGATGCTGATGAGAACAGGTGAAGTTTCGTTTTCCCCCTTGGGTTGCCTGGTGTTCTCTGAAAGTGAGAAATGGGTTTGACCTAGCCTGTGATTACCCTGCACCCTGTCTCATCAGGAAGGCACCGAAAGGACCATTTATCTACAAATATATCTGTCCCTTAGCCTGTTACTACATCTAAAATTCTTTCTTTCGAGGTTGTCCTTTCTGTTAAAATAAATATACCTTGATGTAGACAGTGAAACCCCAGCAAAACCTCAGTGCCAGGTCTTTTACAGTACACTGGGCAGATGGGACACGGGACAATGGGAGAAAGGACAATTTGAGAAGGAGATGAGTCAAAGAACAGGGCAGCAGGAACCTCACCCAGAGAGGTGGGACAGGAGTGGGGGAAGGCCATTAGGACCAGGGAGAGAAGATGAGGAGGTACCATCTTAACTCTGTAATTTAGCCCCTTGCTGTGCTGAGGTCATTGTATACACGAGGTGCCTGGCAGGATGTCCCTATTTTTTGCTGAGGCCCAATGTTCAAGCAGGAGGCTCTATGAAGGTATCCCCACCTTCTGTAGAACACTGCCATGGAAAGCTCTCCACGCTGAGGCTTTGATACCATTCTACACCCCTCGCCCTAACCTTGTTCCCATTGAAAGAGACCCACAAGGGTCAACTTGGTGGGAACTAGAATGTTCTTGGTGGAAGACTATGTGTAGGGGTGAAGAGATGGGTCTTCCCTTTGCAGAAGCCAATGATAAAGATTAGGGTGCAGTAAGCTTGACTTGGGGGGTATTTTTTAGTTCTGGAGATCAAACCCAGGACATTGCTCAGGCAAGACAAGTGTTTTGCTACTGAGCTATATCCTAGCCCTGGGGTGCAGTAAGGAAGGAAGACTGGCATTTCTCTTTTCTACCTGGCCTTCTGAATGGGCAACTGTTGGTTGGGTTGATCTAACTAGAGAGCAACTCTCCCCAGGTGACTGTATAGAGGAGTATCTCGACCCGATCCATGGTGCCTAACCATGGATTTCTACCTGTAATATGAAGCATACTTAACAGTGTTTTCTTTCTTCAGATTTAACTCTTCACTGCAGAATTCTGGGACAGTAAAAGTGTCCGTCGATGTTTCTTAACACAGTCTTTTCCCTCTAAATCTGCCACTGGTTCCATTAATTGAACTGGGGAATCAAGACCTTTCCATTGGAGCAATAAGAAGGAAGCAGGTCCCATCTGGAAGCCTGGTATGAGTGATAACCTGGTTCCAAACAGGGTATCCCAGTGCAAGGTGGGTGCAGGGAAGATGGCACCCAGCAGGAATGGTTGAGAGCCTGGTGCACTGCAGGGAGAAGAGATAGTTCTCAGCCAACTTGGAGCCAAAAATGTGGAGAAGAACCCCAAACCCTTAACGTCTGCTCAACTTGGCTTGTGCTGAGTGTTGTTGGCAGCCCCAGCTGGAAATCTGTTTACCCAGAGGAACGAAGCATCAGATCAGCTCTGCAATGGAACACAGCCATGCTTCTCCGTGTAAATGCTACAATTAAAGGGAGCCCCAGTGTGGAGCCAATGGAATCCAGCCAGTGAAGAACTGGAGGCTGAGGCAGAAGTCTGGGTCTGGGGAGAAACTTTGTTTAGTTTATAGAGAAGTGAGCACAGGGAGAAGCAGTCTGGCCAGGACTTTGGAGAAATGAGGATTGACTCTGAATTAGATCATGAACCAAAGAGTTTGCTTTTCCTTTTCTTTCTCTCCTTTTTTTCCCCAAAATTTTCCTTCAGATTTTATTTAAATGAACTACATTGGATAGGAGGTTCACAAATAGGCAAATTCTTATTTTTCCTTAACTTAGTATTATGGTTTCCCCTGGGCGATGAGGATGACTCATAGTGGTCACTGTGGGTTTTATGAATGTATTAGTAAGGGTTCTCCAGAGAAACAGAACAAATAGGAGGTACACACACACACACACACACACACACACACACACACACACACACGCAATATCCTATGCAGAGACTTAGCGTGAAGTATTGACTCATGAGTGATGGAAGCTGAGGAATTCCATGATCTGCTTTCATTAGCCGGAGGCCCAGGAAGGTCAGTGGTATACTTTGAAGTCCTAAGACCTGAGACTAGACCGAGTCAGAAGGTCTGAGAACCAGGAGCACCAAGCACAGAAAATCAAAGTCCCAGCTTACGCATTCAGGTAGAGAGCAAATTCCTCCTTCCTCTGCCTTTTTGTTCTATTCAAGCCCTCAATGGACTAAATCATTCCTGCCCACGTTGGAAAGGCCATCTGCCTTACCCAGTCTACCAATTCAAATGCCAGTCTCTTCTAGAAACACTCTCACAGACACACCCAGGACATAACATTTACCCAACTACCTGGGAAGCCTCTGGCCCAGTCTAGTTGACATATAAAATTTACCGCCACAGTGATATCAGGAACCATGGTGCACTGGCAGGCCAGCTCCCCACAAGGGAAAAATAAGCATGATTTATAGCATTTGCTGACTTCTGTGGTGTAAATATTCCCTCTGTGCCTGATTTAAAGCCCAGTATGAGGTCAGCGAGCATGGAGCTGGGAGTGGATACGTACAATCAGCTACTGCAAGCCAGTGTGATCCAGCTCCAATACAACATGGGGTGGGAGCGAACATCAGAAACCAAAAAATAATGTTTAGGCTAGAAATCTTTACCACTGCTTAGACTGGGTGGAAGGACTAATTCTGGGGTTCTTATCATGGTAGGTACTTAGGGGATTGAACTGAGGGCCTTGTGCATACTTGTAAGCTCTCCACCACTGAGCTGTGTCCCCATTCCCTTTTTAAATTTCAGTTGGAGACAAGGTCCCACTAAGTTGCCCAGAGCAGCCTTAAACTTGTGATCCTCCTGAGAAGCTGGGTTGTAGGCATGCGCCACTGAGCCCAGGCTGAACATCTTTTTAGAAATCTGGGGATTATAACCATGCCGTCTTTAGTTTAGCTTTCACTTTCTCCAGTGCCCTTTTAAGGAAAGATCTACTTGGCAGTATCAAACAAGGCCAGCTGCCCTAAATTAAGATTCTAAACTTTTAATTTAGTTCTAGTATAAAAAGGACCAAATGTCTCCCAAGAGTGCTCTTGTGTTGCATTACTTTTTAATTATTGAAATCTAGGCTCTGTTCCAATGATAAAAAGGGGGCTTCCTAGAAAAGGGGGTTCCTATATCTTCTCTTCAAGATAAAATTCCTCCCTGGGCTGCAGAGCTCAGTTCTACCGAGGGAACCACATCTCCTGAAAGAGAGGACATGGAATCTTGGGACTCACTCTCCACTTCCTCTAAATAGTCTTTCTTTCAAGGATTGCCAAACCCAGAAAGGATATTGTGCTGTGGTTCTCGGGAATGTTTTCTGATTTAGAAGCTCTATGCATCCAGATTCCTTGGAATAGTCTTGCAGAAATAGTAACACTCGGAGGCCAGTGAAGAGCAATGAGAGGAGAATAAGAGCACTCCTGGATGGGTTTGGAGCCAGCAGGTGGGACATGAGTGACCTCTGACCCTCGGTGGGAAGGTCCCCACATGGAACAATCCCAGGCACCTGCTACAGAGCAGGTACATGGGCAGCCCTGAAGCAACACTGTCATTATTCCCATCTCCTAGATTCCATCCAGGTTGCTATGGTTTGGATTAGTGTTCCCCAAAGGTTCACATGTTAAAGGATTCGTCCCCAGGTTGGTGCTACTTGGAAATGGGTCTAGTGGGAGGTCGTTCGGTCATCAGTGGCATGCCCTCAAAGGACATTGGGAGATCCAAGCCCCTTCCTGTTCCTTTCTTTGCTTCCTGGCTCGTAAGATGAGTGATTTTGCTCTGCCATCTGCTTCTGCCATGCTGGGTTGCCTTGTCAGAGGCCCAAAGCTTTTGATCATGAACCGGAGCCTCCAAATCCATGAGCCAAAATAGACCTTTCATCATTATAAGTTCATTATCTCAGGGATTATGTTATAGTAATGGAAAGTTGACTAATACAAAGGCTATCTGACCCCAAAGACTCACCCTTTCTATCACTCTACCTCTCCTCTAGAACGAAGACAACACGAGGCAGGGGTACTAGGGAAGTCACCACTTCTGCAAAGAAAGAATACTCATCTTCCCATCATCACTATTTACATTGAGGAAGACTAGGGCAACCGAATGAGCAAGACATGAGGGCAAATCTCAGCTCTGAAATTTACTAGGGTGTGTGTGCTCTTGTGTTCATAATAGTTTATGTACTGAACTGTGCCCGTCCTCTAAAATCCATACGATGCAGCCTTACCCCCACGATGTGGCAGTATTCTGAGATGGGTGCTTTAGCAGGTCATTAGAATGAAACGAGGTTTACAAATGAGTAGTTTTGTAAAAGGAAGAGGAGACAGCGGAGAGTTCTGTCTGAGCATGCACAGAGGAAACACCATGTGAGGACACAGTGAGAACCTGGCCACCTGTAGCCAGAAAGAGCACCCTCACCAACAAGGAATCTCAATTTGGGACTGCCAGCCTCCCGAACCATGAGAAGATGAATTTCTGTTGCTCAAACCACACAGTTCAGGCCTGCAGATGTGGCTTGGTGGTAGAGCACTTGCCTAGCATGCATTAAAAAAAAAAAAGAGGCATATGACCTACAGTGTTTTGTTATGGCAGCCAGACATCAGAACAATAGTAAATGCCATTCTAGCACTTTATTTATACACGTCAACTATTCCACTGTACACCTATGAAGAAGATACTATATTACCATCACCCGCATATTATAAATGAGAATCCTGAAGCATGGAGAGGTGCCATACCTTCATAGTGAAAAGCTGTTCTGACCCCAAAAGTTAGAAGAAAAAGACAAGCCCCAGTGGAAAGATGACCAGTGGTTGCCCGGCATCACAGATGACCGGCAGGAACTGCAAGGGGCAGGAGGACACCTTTGGTGATGATGGAAATATTTGTTGTCTCATAACTCAGTGGTAGGTACATGAGTGCACATATTTGCCAAAACACACTGAACTACGTACTTTCAATGAACACATTTTGTCATGTATAATTTATAATCCAAAATTGAAAATATTTTTTGTGGCACTGGGGACTGAACCCCAGGGCATTCTCCCTCTGAGCTATCCCGCCAGCCCTATTTTATTATTTTTAGAGTAGGGTCTCACTGAGTTGCTGAGAACCTTGCTAAATTGCTGAGGCTGGGCTTGAACCTCTGATTCTCCTGTCTCAGCTTCCCAAGTGCTGGGATAACAGGCATTGCTATTTTTTCCTAGCTCAAAATAGAAACTCTTTTAAGAAAACTTAAACACTTTCTGTTAAAAAGGGAGGAAAAAAGGATAGGAGCTAGAGGAAGACTATTTGGGCCTGAATCTCACCTTTACTGCATATTAATTGTGTGATTTTGATCAAATTATTTTTTCTCTGGGTCTCTCGGGCTCCAGTTCCTCAATGGGGAGAATAATGTTTTCTCAATCTATATTTTAAGACTCTTATATAAGTATTTTATATTATATTGCATTTATTTATGCATTCATCCCACAGATATGTGCCAAACACCTGCTGTGTGTCAGGTACTGTTCTAGGTAGGCAGGACAGCCCCACCGTCTGTCTTCGAAGTATAATAGGAAATCACCAAAAAAGAGCTGCAGGTGGCAGGGGGCGGTGCCCAAGGACCTAATTTTTTCTTTCTTTCTTTTTTTTTTTTTTTTTTTTTTTTTACTATGGATTGATTGAACCGTGAACCCAGAGCTCATTCTACCTCTAAGCTACATTCTCAGACCTATTTTTAATTTTCACTTGGAAACAGGGTCTCACTAAGTTGTAGAGGGCTTCGCTAAGTTGCTGAGGCTGGCCTCAAACCTGGAACCCTCTTGTTTCAGTCTCCCAAGTACTGGGATTACAAGTGTGCACCACCACACCTGGCTCTATGAAGCTAATTTTCTAAGGGGGGAGAGAAAAGATAAAGTAATGCAGTTAGTTAGATAATAAATTTGAGTTCTTAAGAAAGGGCTTCCAAGTTTTAATTATTTATCCATTTGTTTGTTTATTTAGTGGTACTAGGAATTGGGCCCAGAGGCATTCTATCTCCACAATACACTTCCAGCCCTTTTTTTATTTTTTGTTTTGAAACAGGGTTGCTGAGAGTCTCACTACATTGCTGAGGCTGGTCTTGAACCTGCGATCCTCCTGTCTCAGGCATGAGCCACCATAACCAGCTGGCTTCTGAGTTTTAAAGGAGGAGACTCTGCAAAGATCTGAAGGAAAAGGACTCTGGGTAGAGGGAATGTCAGATGCAAATTCCCTGAGTCTGGAAGGAGTTCAGATAGTCAAGGAACAGGAATCCCAGGATAACTGGAGAGTCGTGAGTGAGGGTCGGGAACAAGGAGGATGACCAAGATGATCTGAGAGCGGCATGGATCAATGATGATGTCATGGAAAATGTGTCATAAAGAGACAATGACTGACACGGGAAACACACGGGAGGTACTTGGAGTAGTTCTGGGAGCGCAGATCACAGTGATGACCTTGAAGAAGAAATAAAGTGTGTGGATTCCAGATCCACAGGGCTTGCTACTACATTGCACGGAGGGGAAGACTAATGAAGAGCTGAGAATGACCCTGCATATTTGGGCTGGTGTGACTGGGTGCACACTGGTGCCATTTGTGCAGGGGTGAGTGTCTCAGGAGGGAAGCCAAGAGTTCCGCTTTCAGCTTGCTACTTTTGAGATGCCTTTTAGACAACCACATGAAGATGTGTGCAGCTGGCTATGAGAGTCTATTCAAAGGCAAGTTCAAGACGAAAGACACCGCTGGGCATGGTGGTGCATGCCTGTAATCCCAGTTCTTGGGAGAATGAGACAAGAGAGTCACAGGTTCGAGGACAGCCTCAGCAATGGCGCGAGGCCTTCAGCAACCTAGCAAGACCCTGTTTCAAGACAAAAACCAAAATGGGCTGGAGGTGTAGCTCAGAGGTAGAATGCCCTTGAGTTCAATCCCCTTACCACAAAAAAAAAAAAAAAAAAAATAGACTAAAGAGAGAAGGGAGGTCCCTAGCAATGAAAAGTGTACTGTTGTCATCCTTCCTTGCGTTGCAGGGACCCTCTTCTCCTGTGTCTCCTAAGGCATATTTCATCCTCCCTAGATGCAGATGGGGGCCGGGGTAGGGGCAGATGTGGGAAGAGGGCACAGAAGTGCTTCTCAATGGACAAGATGGCCGGTAGTCACTGCAGTACATGGAAGCGTCAGTTCCTGGAGGGATCGTGCATATGTGTAGTCTCCCCCTAACTCCTCACTTTTCAGGTCTCATTTAAAGGGCCACCTTCTCAGAAAGACCTCCTCTGACCATCCTGTCCAACATGGGCCTCCTCCCTTGGTTCCCACCCCCACTGCAGCACTTCCTTGACCAGCACACTGGTTTGGTTTCATTCAAAGCACTCATTTATAATTGTTAGTTTATGCTTATTATTCCTCTCCTCTATTGGAGAGAGAATGTGACTCCATATTGGAAAGAAGTATGCTTGTCTTGATCATCACTGTCGGCCACAACTAGTGCAGTGCCTCACACAAAGTAGATGTTTGATAAATTTATGCCAAAGAACTTAGGGCGCTGAGCTATCATGGCTCAGGTGGGTTAATTGAAGTTCCAAGCCTGGGCTGGGGCAGCCTTGTTCCAGATCCCAGGGAACAGACCTTTAAAGATAGTATAGACAAGCCGGGCATGGTGGCGCACACTTGTAATCCCAGTACTTGGCAGGCTGAGACTGGAGGATCCAGGATGGTGGCCAGCCTCAGCTACTTAGGCACTCCGCAACTTAGTGAGACCTCATTTCAAAATAAAGAAGAAAAATAGGACTCGGGGCATAGCTCAGCGGTAGAGTGCCCCTGGGTTCAATCCCTGGTACCACACACACACACACACAAAAAAAAAAGATACCATAGACAGCCAATTCTAGTACTTTGGAGCCTGAGAGAGGAGGATTGCAGGTTTGAGGCCAGCCTCAGCAATTTAGCAAGACCCTGTTTCAAAATGAAAAGAGCTAGGGGTGTAGCTCAGTGGTTGAACACCTCTGGGTTCCACCTCTAGTATCATACACACAAGAAAAAGAACATATGAATAAATTGTTAATGTTCTCACCATAGATGCAAAAAGAGAATTCTTAGTTGATGGGGTGATGGTTATGTTAGTTAGCCAGATGGAATATTTCTGCAAGGTATGCGCAGATCAAAATGTCACATTGTGGCCTGGGGGTGCTACTCAGTGGTGGAACACTTGCCTAGCATGTACAAGACTCTGAGTTTGATCCCCAGCACTGAAAAAAAAAAAAAAAACACAAAAAAAGTCACGCTGTACCCTAAATATACACAATTGTCATTTAAAAATAAGTAAACTTTAGAAGAGAAAAAGATGGCATAGTGGGGGCTGGGGAGGTGGCTTAGTGGTAGAGCGCTTGCCTAGACTGCGGGAAACCCTGGATTCAAGCCCCAGCACTGCCAAGAAATAAATAAAAGATAAAGATAACACAGGGCACATTTATCAGGCAAACGCCATGGCAAGTTTGCCAGCCCTGCTGGACTCTGGGTGTCATTTGCATTAGTGGCTGAGCACGTGGGGGCATACGCAGCCTTGTTAGCGGGATCGTGGGCCAGAGGCAGATGGATCCACTCCAACCTCCTGCTAAGCCCCTGAAATGGAAGAATTTTGTAAGCATTTCGAGTTGCTCTCATGAGATGTCATGGCCAGCAAGCTGAAAAACTCCGTGTGGCTATTTGCCAACTGCCTGGTTTGAAATCCGGTCCCTTCCGTGGAAAATGAAATTGAGAAAGAACTTACAAATTCTAATCAGGACCCGTCCCCTGCAGGGGAAAAGGCTATTTTTATGTTCCACTAGAGAGTTCTGGGAATGGGCAGCCTGTATCCAACTTCCATCAGAGAGACTGGAATGAGAAGCCGGGCACTCGATTTCCTGCTAAGGAAGAAGCCAAAAATATCACCCAGGTCTCGCTCTCAGCAAAGTCTATCCTGCAAATCTATCTAGAGAGAGAAAGAAGGGATATAGCGGGTCTGGTTGAGAAACTAGACAATGAAATGACAGAAAAATTCCAAGGGGAAGTTGCAATGGTGCCGCTTGTTAACTTGAAATAAGAGCTGCCCTCTCTTCTGAGAATCAATTGATGTATGTGAATTAGCCAACAGGGAGGCAGGATGGTGAACAGGAAATCTGGCAACTTTTCCATCACTCAAGGAGAGGTCAGAGTTCATGGGCTGAGGGAAATCATGAAGTAAGCAGGAGATACTAGAATTTTTTTTCTCTTTCAAAATGTTTATGCCTCTTCTTGATGAGATGAAAAATCTGTCTCTCCCACACTAAACAGCCAGTGTGATAAAGTGCTAGAAACATCTGGGTGTATCAATCACAGTTGTGTGCGAGTGTGTGTGTGTATGTGTGTTTTGGACGAAAGAGCAGAAAAGGTGTTTCCAGGAAAAAAAAAGAGTTAGATACACCCTTAACCCCAAATCTCACCAATATTTGATTATTTGAGAGCCATAAAATTATATGTACAGTTCACTGACACTTGATTTTGACAGCAAAAATCATCAAAATGAGGTGGCGCACACCTATAATCCCAGGACTTAGGAGGCTGAGACAGGAGGATCATAGTTTCAAAGCCAGCCTCAGCAACTTCAGGAGGCCCTCCACAACTTAGCAAAACCCTGTTTCAAAATAAAAAATAAAAAGGGCTGGAGGTGTAGCTCGGAGGTAAAATGCCGAGTTCAATCCCCAGTACCAAAAATGAGTTGAGAATATAGCCTTTTCCTCAGAGACATAGGAAATGCTCTTTGTGAAATGTCATCACATTTTGTACTCTGAGGGTTATCATGTTCCTTTATACCACCACCAGCTCTAAAATAAACAATAATCCAATCCTTGAAAGTGTAAAGTGACCAGAGATGTGCATGGTTTGAAAATGTAGAACAATAAATGACATCAGATTTTTAAAGCAGAAATAACTTCTATGTAAGCCAAACTGGCGGTGCACGCCTGCAATCCCAGTACTTGGAAGGCCGAGACAGGAGGGTCGAAGAGTCGAAGATTTAAGACCAGTCTCAGCAACCTAGTGAGATCCCATTTCAAAAACAAAGTAAAAAGGTCTGGGGGGTGTAGCCTGGTGGTAGAATAACCTTGGGTGTTAAGGTTGAAGAAGCAGAAGCATCTTCCCATTCTTTTATACTCTTCCTGAGCTGAAAGTCAGGGGTAGTTTCCCCACCCCATCACCAGGGACCTTGCTGCATGCCACAAGCGGGCCATTGGTGGTGGTGTGAACTTGAGGGAGGGGTGCTGGGCCCCAGCGTCATACTGCTGGCTGGGCCGGAGGATGGATGGGAGGGAGATTATGTGCGGGTGGGAGGGCGAACATTCTATTCATCATTACTGATGCTCCGATCAAAACAAGAAAAAAAAAAAGATGAAAAAATATTTTCAAATTCTCTCAGATTGATGTGTTGTATTCCTCTGTGAAGTTCCCTACGGTGTATGGTTTTTGGCATGCAGGCCTGCTGGGTGGATCTGAAAGGTTTGTGCCTCTGGGTCACTGATGAGGCCACCTGGATGGGAGCCAGGGAAGAACCCGGCTGGCCCCTCCCTCCGGCCGGTGCTTAGAGAAACTTTCCACTCAACCTTCAGCTGGGGAGCCCAGAGATCGCAGCCACCCTCCTCTGCCAAACTACACACTTGGGTCTGGGTTATTAACTCCAACTGAAGTAACTGCTTGGAGGAATCCAGAGCAAAACCAAGCTTACAAAAAAAATCGGTTTTAAACACAGCCCATGAATGCCAACAAGGGGGTTAGGAAGAGCTTCTCTTTGGGAAATACTGGTGCAAGTGTGTAAAGCATCCGTCCATCTGATCTATTTTCAAGGGCCGTGTTGAATGTAACATAGATATAAAGATGATTGATTGGCTGATGGATTTTAAATTTACTGATTGAGAAGCCAGCACGGAGAAGCTACATCATCCCCGTGGCGTTATAGAGGAAAGAACGTGCCGTGGACAAGAAAAAGACTCAGCACTGTGTTGGAGCTCTGTGTTGGAGTGACAGCCTTTGCCTTGTGAGGAATTCTTTAACGTCACTGGAAGTTTCTTCCTGGAGTTTGGACAACCGGTAAACAGAAAGTGGACCTTCTGTGGACCACATGATTGTGGTCCTCACATTCCTATATTGAAACCCTACTCCCCAGTGTGATGTTTTTTTTGGGGGGGGGGGCTATGGGAGGTAATTAGGCCATGAGGGTGGAGCCCACACACTGGGATTAGTGCCCTTATAAGAAGAAACATGGGAGACTGCTGCTTCTCTCTCTCTGCTCTCCATTGCATGAGAATGCATGATAAGATAGCCATCTGCAACCAGAAAGTGGCTCTCACCAGCCTCCAAATCTGCTGGTGCCTTGAGTGAGACTTCTAGCCCACAGAACTGTGGGAAATAAATGTTGTGTGTGCCACTCAGTCCCTGGCATCTGTTACAGCATTCCAGCTGAAGACAGAGGGCTCTTTAAAGAAGGGATTGGAAGCCAGTTTGTGGAGGCATATGCCTATAATCCCAGTACTTGGGAGGCTGAGATAGGAGGACCTCAGGTTCCAGGCTAGCCTTAACAACTTAGCAAGATCCTGTTTCAAAATAAATAATATAAAGGGCAGGGGATGTAGCTCAGAGATAGAATGCCCCTGGGTTCAATCCTCAGTACCAAAGTAATAATGATGATAAGAAGAAGAGTAAAGAGATTTTGAGTTTGGGTTGGAGTTGGCCTATAGAAGCTTTAGAACTCCTTTCTATCCTGGCTTTTGCTGTGCTTTTAGTTGAATCTTGCACACTTTTCATTGGATAGTGAACAGTGAACGCTATCATCAAGGAGATAGTGGGTGACATTGGTCTTCCTGTGATTTCTACCTCCCTCCAGGGTCCTTCATAAAAACACCAAGGTCACAGCAGTTGTGATATGGGAATGAGGATGTGATAAGCACATGTCATTATTATGTTGAGCTAGTAAAGCCCAGCAGGGCCAGGCTGACTCTGAGGTGGGTCCATGGGTTCCCAACTTCCGGTGTCCATGTTCTGTGTATTAGCTTCTTTTGGGGGGTGCAGGATGCATGACTTGCTTCTAACCAACAGCATGTAGCAAAGGTGATGAAAGGTCACTTCCCTGAGGTTACATAACTTCCATCTTGCTTGGACACTACATTGCCTTCTGGGCTTGTGTGTTTGGTGAAACAGGCGGCTATGTTGGAGAGGCCCTCCTGGTAAGGAACTGAGGGCATCAAGCAGCCAACCAGGAACCCAGGGCTTCGGTTCAACAGCCTGCAAGAAACTAGATCATACCAGAGACTGTGTGAGCTTCACGATGGAGCCTTCCCAGTTGAGCTTTTGGATGAGTCCCTAGTGTTGGCCAATGACTTGACTGCAGCAGGTGACAGACTGTGATGCCTACATCCTGACCCAGAGCAACAATGAGATAATGCATGGGCATTGTTTTAAACCATCAAATTTGTGGAAACTTATTACATGCAACAGACCTGATATGTTGATCTCAGGTATTTGGATTTGGATTAGTTTAGAAATAATTCCACATTACTCTAGTTACCTGAACTTGTACCTCTTCCCCAAAGTAATATCTTTCAGAATAAGGTGCTTATTCCAAAGACAAATCCCTTCTTTTGCCCTCAGAGTGGTGATTTCCCAACCCTGGCTGTATCATCAAGCAGAAGGGCTTTTGTTTTGCTTTGCTATTTTTTTCTTTTCAGTGCTAGGGGTAGAACTCAGGGTCTCGCACATGCTAAGCAAGATCTCTACCACCAGCCCCTTTTATGTTATTTTGAGATAGGGCCTTGCTAAGTTACCCAGGCTGGCCTCAAACTTGCGATCCTCCTGCCCCAGCCTCCCAAGTAGCTGGGATTACAGGTATGTGCCACCATACCTGGCCTTTGTTTTCAATGCTGATGCTAGAGTCCCCTTCAGGTAGGAAGGGGTCAGTTGGCAGACACCCTTTTATTTACAGCTCCCAGCTGTTCCTAATGGGCAGCCAGGGGTGGAGAACCATCAGTTTAGGTCACATTGTGTAATTGGCACTTTCGTAGTGGCAGTTTTTATCCTTGTTTTCAGCATTCAAAAGCTCAGAAATATTGAAGTCCACTCCCAGGGTGCCCAGCTACACAATTAAGCAATGTTTTTTAATAAAAGAAAAGAAAAAATTTTGTGTCTGGTTTAAATTACCCTATTTTATTGCACAGGAAGAAATTAAATGCCAGGCCATGTGGTTCATGCCCAGCCATCTGGCAACTGGAGATTCATCTCACAGGGAAAGAGTCAAGCAGCCAACTCATGATCCTTTAATGGGAAGCAGGATTAATTGAAAACCTGGATAATCAAAAAGTTTCATTTTAGTTCCTTTTTTTTTTTTTTGGCCTTTTCTCTGAGTTTTTAGCAAAAGCCAAAAAATGTCCCAGACAAACTAAGCAGATTTTTACCCCTTTGCTGTGTGCAGCCTTTGGTGCCAAAGTCAGCGGCTCTGGAGACACCGATGAGGTGGCAACAGGAGGTGGGATGGGGAAGAAAAAGAAGGAGCTTTTTAACCTCCTCCCTGGAGAAATACTGTCTTGGCAATCAAGAAGTGACTTTGCCACATCACTTCCTCTCGGGTGTTGGTTGTGCAAGGTGGGGAGCTGTTCAAGGGTGTCTTGTATGGTCCTGTATTCCAAGAAAGTTGGGAGCTAGAAAGAGACTGAGTCTCTATACACAGAACCAGGAGCTTTGCAGATGGCAATTTGACTGCCATAGGACTTAGACATGGAAGACACTGTTCTGGAAGAAGGATTTTCTTTGAGGCCAAGAGCTAAGAAGACCCCAGAACCCATGGAGTAAACCCTCAGGCTCTGCTGTTGGCCAGAACTGAGGCAAAGTGCTAGCCCAGGATGCAAGAACAAGGGGGAGACTGGAGTGGTGAAGAGTCATTTTCTGCCTCCATCCCTTCATGTCCCCAGTTCCTACAACGCTGGGTGGCTCAGGACAGGACTCTGCCTACTTTGCCCCATCATTCTTTCCTTCCAAGCATTTAGTTAGTGTCACATTGTGTTGATTGCTGCACATTTAGAGATGAATCAGTCCCAAGCTCTGCCCTCAGAGAACTTGCAAATCAGTAACAAGACAGATGTGAGAGATTGAAAGAAATGTGGCCAACACTAGCATGAGCGTGTCCCCCAAATGCAATATGACCAAATTGATTCCAATTTGGGGGTTAGGGAAGTCTTCACTAAGCAAGGTTCCAGTGATATTTGGTTGTTTCACAATAATGTGAATATAGTTCCAAACTATAAAAATTTTAAAGAACCACAACAGTTGATACGGGAACTGAGAATCATGATAGCCTTCAAGCAAAATTTTGAAACATGAATGGGATTTTCTCAGATGCAGGTGAACAAAGAGAAGCCAAGGGTAAAGGCAGAGGGAGCTGGTATTAGCAAAGATACTGGGTGCCCCATGATTTAGGGTGCTGGTGAATTGCATCCCATGTGACATGAGATGAAGAAATATAATGAAAGAGAAAAGAAGGAACTGAGATGATTATTCTTACTGAGGTGGAATTCCTGTAACAACAAAAAATCACTATTTTAGCTATCTTAAAGTGTATAATTGAGTTTTAGTTCACATTCCCAATGTTGTATAAACAGCACTACTAATTCCAGAACATTTCTATCACTCCCAGAAACACCGCCACATACCTTCAACAAGGGCAGTCACCAATCTATGTTCTGTTCCGTTCTTCATCTCTTCATCAGGAGCTCTCATCATAAATATTGTGGTAGTCAACTTTGCGTTGCCATGACCAAAGTGCTTGACAAGAACAACTTAGCGGAGGAAATTTTTATTTTGGCTCACGGTTTTGGAGCTCCCAGTTCATGGTCAGCGGGCTCCATTGCTCTGGCTTCGAGGTGAAGCAGAATATCATGGCAGAAGGGTGTCATGGAGAAGAGTTGCTCAGCTCATGGCAGCTAGGAAGCAGAGAGAGGGAAGGGGGCCAGGGAGAGGGCGAACCCTTCCGGGTCATAACCCCCGTGACCTCATCCTCCAACTAGGTCCCACAATCCAGTAGCCCATTCGGCCATCAATGGATTAATCTGTTGATTAATCCAGTCACTTCCCCAAAGGCCTACCGCAGAACACATGAGGCTTTGGGGGACATTTCAGATCCAAATCACATGTTGGTTTGCTTGATAGTGACCTACAAGCCTCTTAGGCCCCATTCATTTTTCTTCATTCTTTTTTATTTCTCTGTCTCAGTGTGGATAATCTCGACTGGCTAATTCAAGTCACTGATCTTCATTCTGCCAATTAAAATCTATAGAACTACTCGAGTGAATTTTTCACTTCAATTATTATACTTTTCAACTCCAGAATTTAATTGCTATTTGATTCTTTCAAATAATTTATCTGTTGCTGTTCTCTGGGAGGAATGGTCTCCTGATTTATTTCCTCTCTCTCTCTCTCTCTCTCTCTCTCTCTCTCTCTCTCTCTCTCTTTTTCTTCCCCACCCCCCCCCCCATTTCCTTCTTTCCTTCCTTCTTTTTTGTGTTGGGGATTAAACCCAGGACTTTTACACAGCCCCTGTTCTCCTGATTTCTATTTTGTTTGCTACTTATCTACTTTGGCATTAATAAAAATTAGAAATTCCTGCCAGGTATAGTGGTGCATGGCTGTAATCCCAGTACTTGGGAAGCTAAGGCAGGAAGATTGCAAGGTCAAGGGTAACTGAGATAATTTAGTGAGACCTTGTTTCAAAATAAAAAATAAAAAGGGCTGGGAATGTAGCTCAATGGTCTCTGTATTCAATTCTCAGTAAAACACACACACACACACACACACACACACACACTCACACACTAGACATTTCAGGCAGGATCCTCTTTTT
>PVLC010011244.1:30468-47754 GCA_004027655.1 Graphiurus murinus
AGGCAGGATCCTCTTGACATTCCCTGACATAACAGACCTTCTTGTTCTTATAAAGTCACTAATGCCATCACAGGGGCCACACCCTCATGACTTCATCTAATCCCAAAGGTCCCACCTCCAATACCATCAACATATATATTTGAGGATTGTTTCCAACACATGAGCTTTTAGAGGATACACATTGAAGCTGAAACCCCAGGTTTTGAGGAGACTACTATGAACTCCTAACAGGGAAGGGTCATCCCTTTGACCCTTGGCTGTGGTCAGCTGGGCTGTGCCTCCCATTGATGTGGTGAGGAGGAGAGAAGGATTCGCCAATCCAGACAATGAAAGCAGGCAAGGGAGTCGAGGGAACGCATTACTGATAGGCTGCATTTTCTTGATAAATCTAGAGGGACAACTGACTACAGTGTATAAAAGAAAAGGAGATGGCTCATGAATCGAGAAAATGAAAAAACAGGGAAAGTTCTATGGTGGATAGCAAAAATACCAAAGATTCAGGTAAAGATTGACAAGAAACTTACATGGAATCCTACTAAAGACACTTTGTGTGTGGTGGGGGAGGGTACTGGGAAATAAACTCAGGGGTAGTCTACCTCTGAGCTACACCCCAGATCTATTTTTTTTTCTTTTTGAAACAGGGTCTCACTAAATTGGAGATGGCTTTGCTAAGTTGCTGAAGCTGGCTATGAACCTGGAATCCTCCTGTCTCAGCCTCCCAAGTACGGGGATTATAGGCAAGTACTAAATACACTCTTGTTTTGACATGCATTGTGCCTTTTTGGTGAATACCAATAACAAGTATTATAAGTGACATCTATTGAGTGCTTGCAGTGTCAGAAACTATGCTACACGTTTGAATGCATCATCTTATTCCGTTCTGTCAGCCTTTGGGCTCAGGAGTGATGATTATCCCCATTTTACAAGTAACCAAGTACAGAGAGCAATGAAGGTGGAGTTGAGTCCCTTTTAACCAACTGTAGAGCTGTCCACCATGGCAGTTAGCTTCTTGAAGCCTCAGTTTCCTCTTGGTGAATAAGGTTTAGGATCTCTATTTTATAAAATTGTTAGAAATATTAAATGAGACAATATGTATGAAAGAGCCCAATAGGTGGTGGGTGTTTTAATTTTTTTTAAGTCATAGAATAGCAATTGTTGCTGAGCCAGTTGTTTGATTCAAAGTCATTGTGGGTGTTTTGGTTTGTTTTTTGTGGTCCTGGGGATGGAACCCAAGGCTTCACACATTCGGAGCAAGCACTCTGCCACTGAGCTATATCCCCATCCCTTTCCTATTTTACTGATACAGGGTCTCGCTAAGTTGCCCAGGCAGACCTAGAACTTTCAATCCTCCTGTCTCTGCCTCCTGAGTAGCTGGGATTACAGGCATGCACCACTGCACCCAGCTGGTCATTGTGACTTGAGTTTGTGTTCTTTCTCGTCAAAGCAAGACATGGCCTCACACCATGAACGTGAGGATCTGCTGCTGCCAGGCAGGTATCAGAAATGTACAATGCAGACTGATTTTCTTTAAGTCTTTTTCTTTAAGTAGAAAGCAGCAGCAGAGACAGTGGCCTCCTGTTTGAGGGTCCCACCAAAGGGACCCTCACATCTCACACACTTTGGAGGTCAGAGAACACCTTCCCCCAACACACACACACACACACACACACACACACAGCTGTGGTCCACGTGCTACCAGCTTGTGACTCTTAAGGACTACAGTTTAAAGATTCAAGAGCCTACCAGCCTTTTGCTTATTGTGAGACTTGGCTTTGGTGCCATAAAGAGAAACTAAACAATAGCTTTTCTTCATCCCAGCTAGGCATGGCGATGCATACCTCTAGTCCCAGTACTAGAGACAGGAGAATTGCAGATTCAAGGACAATTTCAGCAATTTAGCAAGATCTTGTTTCAGGATAAAAGGGGCTGGGAGTATAGCTCAGAGGTAGAACGTCCCTAGGTTCAATCCCCAGAACAAAAAAGAAAAATGAAGCAAAAGAGTTTTCATCTCAGAAAAGGTGCCAGGACCGGCTGGCTAACGCGTGTCAAGGTCTGAGTGCTTCTGAGAGTCGGCAGTTCATAAAGCATAAAAAAATTCCTTCTTGTATAATGAGCAGGTGGCAAGCACTGCAGTAAGAAGCCACGGGAGCAGATAACGGGCACCTGGGGAGGCTCCTTTGGCAACAGATCTCGGTATGCTTCTGAAGACATTGATTAATGACGCTGCTCATTCCCTGTGAGGGACAAGGCAGGAGAGCGCTGCTTTTCTTCAGGTGTGTTGAGAAGTGGGAATCCAGGGAGACACGGGGTTAGACCACATCCAGATGCAGACAGCAGAGCAGGACTGAACTCGGTCTCCTGAGTGCCCCAGGTGCTCCTCACTGCACATTCCCCAAAGGAACTAAATCACTTTTCCAGGCCAAAGCTAGGAATCCTGAAACCTCCCTGGCCCCAAAGAAACACTCACGGCCCCACTGTGGTTGAAATTACTGCTCATGTTTATTGGAAAAGCAGAACATAAGTCGTCTGTAGGGACCCTGCTTCCACAGTTGTCCAAACCCTGGCTGTAAATCAGCCCCAGGCTTACCATTTCCTTGGGTGAAAGCAAAGCTGCTTTAAAGAAATGTCTCCAGGTAAAATAAACCAGAAGACGTACCTTCTGCTGCAGCATACGATGAAGAAGACAGTTGACAACATGATGGCCAAAACTGTGGCAGTTGAGTACCCTGGGTAATAGTTCCCATCCTACCCAGGCCAGGCAGAGACTTCCCCGGCACAGCAGCCTGCCAGCAGGCCTCAAGTGACACAAGGTACACCTAGACTGTCTGCCCCAGCAAGACGCACTTGGCTATCTTAGAGGCAGAAATGTGGGAATCAGGCAGTAACTGCCATTTCCAACAGGGAGGGTGACATCTTCAGCCCTGCAATGCCTGCAGTGGCCTCTAGGTGGCAGATCCTGAAGCGGGGCCAGGGCTACTATTAGTAGAACAGCCTGAAAGGCACTTGTTGGCTTGGAGGGCCATTGTTGGAAGATAACTAAGAGACAGCCATAGCTGACTTCTTAATATCACGGCTGGGACCTGATCAAGTGTGCTTCAGTGAGAAGTATAGTTAATGCTCTCCTTTTTACTTGTAGTGCCTTAGAAGTTTTCTTTCCAAAGAAGGTGAAGCACTCTGATCGTTTAAGGAACTGACGTAACAAGTGTACTGAGGTGGAAATCTATGGTACAGACAGGCCTGGTGGGGGCAAGGAAGGTGTTTGCATAAAGAAGCAGAGGTCAGAAGACCTGGAGAAAGCCCTTTGGGGTCCTGAATGGCAATAAGGTCCCGCTAGGTAGGGAGGTGTCTTTACAGCACAGAAGGTCCCAGTGAAAGGGGGCAGCTGACCCCCAAACTCGGAGACATTAGGAGCAACTGCTGAGCAAACAAGAAGTTAGAATTTACCAGCAGCTGAGCTGAATCCCAATCGGGAATGCAATTGATGAGATATGGGGGGCCCGGAAGGCAATTGGCCTCTAGATTCCAGCAACCTGCAGGCATCAACAACCCTGCAGAGCCCCTGCCGGCAATCAAGTGTAATTCATCTTCCTTAATCACCTGCTGCCCCACTCTGGGCTGGAATGCCTTCCCTGTGGTGAGCTCCTGAAGCCCGGAGCCACCTCAGCTGCAAGGGGAATGCTTCCTGGAGTAGCGGGTGCCCTGCGCAGCTGGGTGTAGGCCTCCTGCTTTCAAAGATGTGGACAAGGAGGCACCAGAGGCTTCTGGGACCTCATGCTTGTCGTGGGCCTGGGAACTGATACCCGCACTGACTCTTGTCTGAACTAAAGGCTCAGCCCCTTGATGTTTTGTACACTGAGATTCTAAGATGTTCTCTCCCCACCGGGGCACTTTGGGGGAAGCCTCTAGAAGCTGAGGACAGACTCCAGGCCAAGCGCACAGCACTCTGGCCTGCTGCTGCCTCTGGACTTCTGGCACCGCATGTGGGGCCAGGCAGGAAAGGGCAGGATGTAGGATCAGGTGCTAAGGCCAGCACCCACGGGGAGAAGAAAGACTTGCCGTTTTATCCAGTTAAACTCTACCAAATGCATACTAGAGTATCTCCTACAAGATTTGAAACAGGTGCACGCACAAAAGCCGCGTCATTCCCAATTCGTACTGGGACGCGCAAAGGCCCGCAGCCCTCTGCACTGCGCTACCCGCGCAGGTAGGGGGCGCGCGCGGGCTCCCGCCCCAGGGCGTTGATGTGCGGCAGCACGCCCGCGGCCCCCAGCTTCTCGCTGAGTTTCTGGTTCACCAGCTCCAAGTGGCGGCCGTTCTTCCGCGCCTGCCGCAAGGACCTCTTGACCTTCTTCACCCGCTCGCGGAGCTGCCGGTTCCTCTTCTCCAGGGTGGCCACCTTCTGCTGCAGCTTCTTGACGTGGTCCTCCTCCTCAAACAGCGCCTTCTGCATGGAGTGGCACATGAGCTGGGGACAGAAACACCGAGGAGAGGTAGGTGAGTCTCACGTTTCCCCGGGGGCTGCCAAGCAAGCGCCCAGCAGCACAGCCCCCACCCCGACACGAGGACACACCTGAGCATGTCCTTGACCGTGACCTTCCTTGTGCGGATTCCACCCTGACTTTAGATACAGAGCCCTGCTTTTACTTTCTGTGTCTGGCTTCCTTGGAGGATTTTGTTTTTAAGATGTCCTTAATACAGCCGGGCGTGGTGGCACACACCTGTAATCTTAGTATTTGGGAGGCGGAGACAGGAGGATTACAGGTTCATGGCCAGCCTCAGCAACTTATTAAGACTCTTTCAAAATAAAAAACATAAAATAGGGCTGCCGATGTAGCTCAGAGGTAGAATGCCTGGGTTCAATCCCCAATGCCACACACACACAAGTAAAAAATGTGTGATTTAATATGTGAAAAATATGTATGTATATTAAATCAAAGTCAGGATTTGGGGAAACAGGCACCCTAGTAAATGCAGAGTGTAGACCCTGATTAAGAGCAATTTGAGTCTATCTAATTAAAACCTATGTATACCCTTTGTTTAGTAATTCTAAGACCTTGTCACACAAAAATATTTCTCACGTGTGCAAACTGTCACATGTATTGTTTGTTACTAAAAAGCAATCTAGAAATGCCCATCCAGAGACGTCTGGTTCAACAAATTGTAGTTCATTCTTACACAATGGAAAGGTCGGTGTGTTTAAGAGAACAATGCGTGGCCTTGTAGCAGTGTCTACATTTGGGTGTTGATATAAAAAGTTTGGTGGAAAATAGGATACCAAGAGTAAATTCTCTGCTGTCCACGATTCCATGCTTAAAGATACGCTTTCTCTGCAAGAATGCACAAGAAACTGGTAGCAACGGCTGTATCCAGGGAGCAGAGGTAGCAGGAGTGAGACTTGTATCCACTGGGTCCTCTTGTAGTTTTGGAATTCTGTATTGTATGCTGGTATTACACTCACACACATATAAAGAGGTCTTCTTACCTGCAGCTTCTTTCTGCTCCCACCTGTTCTACATAACCAAGAGCTATGCCCAAAGCAAGCCCCCAGCTTTGACTTTGCTTTGAAATAGTCCTGCGTATCTGTAGGTTCTCTGTCTGTGGGCTCTTGCCTCCCCATATGCAAACAACCACAAGCTGAAAATATTCCGTGGGCGGGGGGAGGGGGGAATGCCAGAAAGTTCCTAAAAGCAAAACTTGAATTTGCTGCGTGTTCAGCACGACCCCGAATCCCCAGGAATGAGGTGTAAGCAGACCCAGCTGTAGCCCCGCTGGTTCACAAACCCCAGTCTCTCGCCAATGCTTGTTGCTCCAGGAGTGTTTGCTGCGTCCTGTTCGTGTATTGCGTAGGTAGGATGGTTGCACCTGTGCCCAATAAGGATAGGCTTGTTCTTTGTCATTATCCCCTAAGCAATACAGTGGAGCAACTATTTGCAGTGTTCACATTGTATTATGTATTATAAATAATCGAGAGGTGGTTTAAAGTATACTGGAGATTTGCATAGATTATATGCAAATACGGTGCCGTTTTATAGAAGGGACTTGTGCACCTGCAGGTTTTGGTATCGGAGGGGGGTCCTGGAACTGGCCCCTGTGGATACTGAGGGGGGAACTGCCCCATCACCGCCCACCACCTACACTGCAATGTAGTGATGCAGTTAAAAGCGGAGACTGAGGCCAGGTTCCCTTGGTTTCAGGTCCTGCCTCTTCTGCCTTAGGCAAGCTTCTTAAGCTCAAGGTAGTGGATTTTCAGCCCCGTGGCTCTTGGGTCTGAAAGATTCATTCCCCAGCTCCCTGGAGTGCTGCAGGCTGACAGCTCTCAGCTGGGTCCCTCCCTCCACAATCTGCCCTGACTTAAGAGAGGCCACGCCCCCTTCCCTGGTGCCCCTGTCTGCAGTGACTGATTAGTGCAGAGCAGCAACTAGAGCCCCTGGAAGCTCTCTCAAGGGCCGTCCTAGCCTCCTTTGTTTAAGTTGGCATTGCAGGCAAGCTTCTTCCTCTGCCCAGCCCTGTGCCCTTCTCTACCATCCCCTCCCCGGGTGCGTTCTAATCCCAGGAACATTCTCTGAAGGCCTCCTGCACATGCCTCATCTCAGAATCTCCCTCTCGGGTCTTAACTGAGTTTCAGTTCTGAAACTGAGACTTGTTCTCAGTTTCCTTGTATGCACCATGGGTGATTATGGTTTGGGAGGAGGATTTAATAAGTTTTGCCTTAGAACCAGGTCCAACATTCCCTATTATCAGTGATTGTTACCGAATGAAGTCTCTTAAAATGCTTAAGCTTTGTGATGGGATCCGGCCGACATCTATAGTTTCATTGCTCATCCTTCTGTTTCACACACTTCATGCACAAAGCAAACTCACTTCTGGTTGTTTGTCCAGTACAGCAGGTACTTTCCCACCCCGGGACCTCTGCCACCCTCTTTCTTTTGCCTGGAATGCATTCACCTAAGCTCTGTTGGTCAATCTTAAAAGCATCCTGCAGGTCCACTCACGATGCCTTCCGTGGCATCCCTCAGCATATATAATACACGCTCCTCTGGGGTCTGCGTAGCACCTGGTTCTTATTCATGCTAGGGAGAATAGGTCTCAGCATTCCTGGAAGATCACAAACTCCTTAAGACCTAGTTCATGTTGGCCTTCATATCTTTGTTGCCCTGGACATTTTAGATGTAGGATAAAAAGCCTGAGCCAAGGGAAGTGTTCCCCAAATACCTGACCATTTAATAAAGAGCTTTGGGCTCCTGGAGTTGTCACCATTACAGGGAAGACCATGCGTGCAACACTGCCCTCTTCTGGCCAGAATGAGTCCTTCAAAGAGAAGAGAAGGCCTGTACTGGAGACTCTATGGAGATCTGGCATTTTTTCTATTGTATATGAAAAGATGAAATCTATATAACTTAGGGCCCAATATAGCTATGTAACTAGGATAAGCACTTTGTACAGCCTTTATAGAAAGTCACAGCCTTTCTATAAGTTATGGTATGTTCTTCAAGAACAGAGTAAAAGAAGGTAAGGAAAGTCTATTAAAACCAGAAGATAGGATTTGTACATGGTCCTTGGATGGAATCCAGTAATATTCTGGGACATAACATCAATGAGAAATTGAAGGCATTTTTATGACATTCTTCAAAAGCTACATTTAAAAATAAGTAAAAACAAACATTGGGATGGTGGGGCATTGAGTGAGCGCTTGTGGAGAGAACTCTAAGTTGCCAGCACTCTTTGTAGGCATCTGCCTTGCCATAGGGCCCGCTGCTTCCCACTCTGGGGAGTGGAGGGCAAGAGCAGAAACCAGGAACTTCACCTCCAGCAAGACTAACACAGCAGCCAAGAACAACTTGATCACCTGCAGAAAGCAACATGGGACAGAGGGACACCTTGCAGGGTGTGTCTGTGTGTCGTGGGAGTGGAAATGAAAAATGAGAAGGAAAATGATAAATTCCAAAGCAGAGTTGTGTGTGGAAGAAATGCATTGGATGTCTGAGTTCCTTCCTGAATATATGATCCTGTGGTTCCTGCAGCCTCTATTTAAGTGAGTAGGAGAGAAAAAAAGAGATCAAAGAACTCTATGACTTGTCCAATATCACCAACAGCAAAGCCATGACCCAGGACTCCTTCCTTACCAAGCTGAAGGTCTTTATCTCTGCAGCAGAGAGGGCTCTGACTCCAAGAAAGCAGAGCCAGACTGTGCAAATCCAGGCCAGCACCATAAAAATAACGAAGCCATCACCCCAAAACAAAATTGCATTTTTTTATTAAGAAAGCAAGAACTTCACTGTGCATGCCCGTAATCCCAGTACTTGGGAGGCTGAGACAGGAGGATCGCAGGTTCGAGGACAGCCTCGGCAACTTAATGAGGTACTCAACAACTTAACTGAGAGATCCTGTTTCAAAATATGAAGGGTTGGGGGTGTAGCTCTGAGTTCTGCCCCTGAGTTCGATCCCCAGTACCAAAATAAATAAGAAAAAGCAAGAACTTTGAGAGTTACGCTTTCAAGTATTGTGTTTCTTTAAGAAACTCTCCTTTCTCTGAAATTCTTTCCAAGTGAAACCAATCTCTTTTAAAAACTGCTGTGTAAAAAAACAAAAACCAAAAAAGGTCAAGATGTGCTATTTGCTATTTAGCCTTGTGGTATTTTTTAGTAAGCTGAGACGAGGAGAAAGGCCAGGCTGAGACAGGTACTGCCACATCTTCTTTGAAGAAGACCCAAGGGAAAACAGTCCCAGAGGGTAGCCCCAAGGCCACAGATTCCTGACACCCAGGACCATCTTCAGAGAATCCCACCACTTCTAATGGGCTAATGTGGCGAAGTCTCTGGCTTGCCAGATGCTTAAACACTTCCATGATCTCCTGAGGCAGAGTTGGTCTCTGGAAGTTCAGGGCAGATGTAAAGGTTGCCATGGGGGAGCCTGTTCCTTTTATTTTCAACAAAATTAAACATTATGCTGGAATATCTATTCATCTGCCTTGTCTTTAAAAAAATACCTTTTAAAGCTATAAAAGCAATGTGCTAATTGTAGAAAGACATTTTAAAAAATAAGAAACCAATCAAAGGAAAATAATGAATATCATCTGTAAGTCTAATGCCCGGAGATAGCCATTGTTGACATTTTAATATATTTCTACCTACTATGTTTCTATGGGCAGAGATGAATAGATAACACTTTCAAACAGAATTGGAATCAGGCTAGTATTCAGTGTTCTAAGTTTTTCCCCCTGACATTTTATCATGACTATTTTCCAGATGTTGGCTTGTATACCTCTTCCACTGAAATACTCAGTGGGAGAGAGGAACCTTCCAGTTCTCTCTTGCATTTCGCTAGTCATTAGTCCACCCTTATGACTGCCAGTGGAGGGAGAGGTGTGGAGAGCGGCACATGTGCGTCCTTATGGCTGTGTGACCTTAATGTGGCCTTTTTGGTCACCTGTCTTGATACAGTGACAGGACTAACCCATGGAAAGTTCTTCACTTGCGTCTCTCCTAAAAGTTTTCTCCCTGATTTCTGGTTTCCCTAGGAGGCTCAGATGCTGTGAGAAAGTTTCACAATCAAGATCTTTGGAGGTTAAGGAAATGTATCCAGGCTGGGTATGGTGGCACACACTTGGAATCCCAGTACTTGGGAGGCCAAGACAGGATTGCAGGTTCAAGACCAGTCTCAGCAACTTAGTGAGACCTTGTTTCAAAATAATAAAAAGGGCTGAGGGTGTAGTTTGAAGGTAGAATGCTCCTGGGGTCGATCTCTAGTACCACCACCACCAAAAAAAAAAAAAGGAAATGTATTCATATTACCATCTAGAATTACCTCCTCTGCTGTTTCTTTTATGTGTGTATGTATACATATATAAAAGTGTATGCATATATGCTGTATGTACATATATATACACGTGCATATGTGTGTATGTATACATATATAAAAGTGTATGCATATATAATGTATGTACATATATACGTGTGCATATGTGTGTATATATACATATATAAAAGTGTATGCATATATAATGTATGTACATATATATATACATACATGTGCATGTGTGTGTGTATGGATACTTTTATTGGTGCAGTGTAATTATACATCATAATGAAATTCAAAGTGACACAAACACATGCACACAGCACCCGGTGTTTCCCTGGATACCCCCCACTCCCTCCCTCCCTCCCATACAGGTTAGTGAGATCGGTATGGATGTAACTTTATTTGAACTGCTCTCTTCCTTAATCCTCATTTTCTTCTCCCACCTCCCTCCCTTAATCCCCTTCCATTTTTCTACTATGTCCTCCCCCTCATTTTGACTGAAGTCCCTCTTGCTTCCTATTTTTGTTCTGGCTTCCACATATGAGAGACTTTGAGTCTCACTTGCATAATATTGGCTGATCTCACCCAGCGTAATATTCTCTAGCTGCGTGCCTTTTGTTGCAGATGACATCATTTTGTACTTCTTTAAAGCTGAGTAAAATTCCATTGTGTGTATATACCACATTGTCACTCTCCTTTCATCTGTTGATACACACTTAGGTTGGCCCCATAATTTGGCTATTGTGAATGGTGCTGCTATAAGCATGGGTATGCATGTATCACTATAGCATTCTAACTTTTTCCTTTGGAAAGATAAGTGTGGGGTGGCTGAGTTCCATTCCTAGTCTTTTGAGGAACCTCCATATCGATCTCCATAGCGGTTGTACTAATTTACAACCACAGCAACAGTGTATAAGAGCTCCTAGCTCCCACATCCTCGCCAGCATTTGTTATTGTTTGTGTTCTTGATGATTGCCATTCTAATTGGAGTTAGATGGAAACTCAGGGGGCTTCTGTCATTTCGAACCCATTCTGACTTCCATACGTTCACTCACTCCAGCAAGATGTATTTATTCTTCTGTGCCTGGCCCTGATACAGTCAGAAAGTTTTCCCCGGTTATTCTGTAATATACCAAATAACCCTTGCATCTGGCTAATCAAGAAAGCAGCGTATTTAAAAGTTACTGTGTTGTGGCAGCAGACATAAATACTCACTAAGAAGCTTCTTGTCTTCTCAGCTGCTTTCAATTTAAATAACCACCTATGAAGACAAAACGTACTTTCTGAGATGTAAAAAAATAATAATAATAATAAAGGAGGGACAGTCCAAAAGCAACAACAAAGTCAAATAGCTTGCCTTTTAACACTTTATTCCTATTCTTGGGATTCAAAAGAGAGGGAAGGAAAAAAAAGAGAAAGTCTAGAGTAGTCATCAACAAATGATGGCCTGTGGTCTAATCTGGCCCACCACTTGTCTTTATGAATAAAGTTTTATTAGAACACAGTTACAGTTGGATGCTTATGTACATTGAGTGGCAGCATTTCTGTTACAGTGGCACAGCCAAGAGGTTGCCAGGAGACGGGATGGGCCACAAGCTTTGGATATTTACTACCTGGGCCTTTACAGGAAGAAAGATCTGAACCCTGACCTCAAGAGGGGCTCCAGGCAAATGGGGGTGCACATACAAGAGCTGGAAGCTGCATGAGTTTAGAGGGAAGATGATCTATAGCTGAAGAATGAAAAAAATGCAAAGGGACAGAAAAACACTTGGTCCCAGAGCCTCTAAGAATGTTCCTGCCCATGCCCCACCCTGTCACACTATACTTTGGAACACTGATTTGTGACGAGTGCCTTGGGGTGCTGGATTATAGCTTGAGGTCTCAGTGATTCTTGCTAGGGGTCCTTCTGACTCCATCCCATGGGCTGGTGCCAATTTCAAATGCCCAAATGGAAGTTCATAAAACAGCTCTTTCCAACATGCCTGACCACCTGTTTCTAAAATGCTTCCCCCAACCACACTGGAAAGGCAAGCTTTCTAGAACATACAACCACAGAGGGTCTAGAAACCACAGAGGCCGAAATTCCTTCGCTGCCTGTGTGACTTGGGAAGCCTCCTGGGCCTCATTCCCAGTCCTCTGCAGTTCCCTTTGGCCCTTCCCATTAGAGGTTGGAAACCAGCTTCATCCCACCAGCCTGTAAAGCCCTTCAGAGGCAGGGATGTGGAGGGAGGTGAGAGGGAAAGCCACATCAGTGCAGAATGGTTTCCTGAGCTGGGTCCACAGGACCAGGCTGGGTGACACCCAGAGCCAGTGGAGGAGGAAACTCCCACACCCAGGCAGTGACCACAGGGCAGTTCTTCTGAGGATTCTTTGGAGGAACAACCTGAGATTCCGACGACTATTTGACTTGGCAGTGGGTTCTGTGCTCCACCCAAAGCCAAAGAAGCCGGGTGCCAGGAGCCCAGCAGAAGCAAAAGCAGATGCCCCAGCCGCAGCCGTGGCCAGAGGGTGAGGCGAGTGCAGAAGAGGAGGGCGCAGGCGGCATCAGGAGAGAGGGCTGCAGCAAGAGTTCTTAGTCCTGGCTGAGCCCAGCTCCAGCGCCTCTCCCACTTCTCCCCGGTGCTGCCCAAGGAAGAGGGAGCCGAGCATCCTGGTAGGAAGGGGTTTTGGACCCAATGGCAGCTCCCAGGATCTGACATCCCATATGCCTGTGAGAGTCCACGGAGAATGGAGTCCACTGGAGCCGCTCCTCCAACAGTGGACTCTTGCTCGAGTCGACGAACCTGCGTTAGCTCGTGTCCTCACGTATAGCATGGGCACAATAACGTCTCCTCCACAGAGCTGCTCTGAAGATGAAATCGGATGATACATGCATACATCATTTTGCATCGCAACCAGCTTCAATACATGACTTTTTTATTGCTCTTCTTCATCCTGAACTTGGTCTTTACTCATAGGACTCCTCTTCCTGACCACACCGGGGTCTCTCAATATCTGCGCCTTTGCACACACGTGATACGTGGTTCCTTCTAATCTCTACCAACCACCCCTCACGCCTTTATCCCTCAGGTGACATTCTCCAAGTCTTGGTTCAAGAGTCACCTTCTCTGTAAGGTCTTTCTTGTTCCTCTGAGCAGAGCCCTGTAATCTTTCTCTGATTCCATTGTCAAGTTTATCCCATTGTCTTTTGGTCAGTCTGACTCCCTCTCAGACCTGAACACCCTTATGTGCAGGGAGATACCAAAACTTTATTTTCAGGTAAATCCACTACAGGGTGGGGTCTACAGACTGCTCATCCTCATGGGGTGCTTGCATGGGGCCAAAGGGGATTTTTTGGGGGGTCAAATAAAGTTCAAGGAACGCTGTATATCTCCTCTTTGATCTAATGCTCACTAACATAGTCATGACACTGGCTAAACAGACCTCTATAACTTTGTCTTACCATGAATCTCATCCGACTGGCAAAGCCCCCAAGACATGCAACAAAAATGGCCACCAGCCCGGCCTCTGAGCTGTGGGCGGCCAGGGAGTCGTGCACATCTATTCTCCTGTCTGTGATGTGAAGAAGGCGGGAAATGCTGGGTCCTGGAATGCTGATTCAAATCCTCAGGGCTTTTCTAGACCCACCCAAAGGGAAGGAAATACCGCAAGCACAGGTTCTTGGATGCGAAGGCTGCCCAGCTCTCAGTGCTGACCACTCTCCAGGGGGGAGCAGAAAAGGCTCCGAGCTGATGTAAGGACGACAATTTTCTCTTGTTTTGGGGTTCCAAGAAATGCACTTCCAAAACTCGGCATCACAGTGGATGGGGCACCGGTCTGGTCGGTGACTGTGGATATTTGTTGTCCTCTTGGTTACAGCCTTGGAAAGACCTCTCCCAGCCTTCAATGTCTCTGCATGCTTAGACAAAACCTCCCTGGGTGGCTTAGTATCTCGGGGGTTTTTTTGTTTTGTTTTTAAGATCTACCAACCTGGTGGGTGGTATACTCGGATTCCATGGCACTCGGGGTCCCAGGGGAGGAAGAGTTGCCCTTGCTACCGTGGGGGTATGGGAGGTCACATGCACGCCCTCTCCAGGCCTGGATGTAGGAACCCTGGCTAAGCAAGGTGCACCAGGCCACCAGCCAGCTCTTTCAGCTCCATGTCTTGGGTCCTTGCTGTTGCCCCAGGGAAGTATCATCCTCAGCTGCATCAATGCCTGTCCCTTGTCCTGTGGACCTCTGACCTCAGTCCAGCTCAAGGCAGCCTCCCGATGTCAGGACATAGCAGCGAGGTGGCTGAGAGCCGTCCAGCTGGACGGTGGCCCAGGTGCCCAGGCTGCAGGTGCCCTGAGGAGGGACCCCAGTCTAGGGTTGCTGCTCCCGCTCCCATCCCCCTGGTGTGGTCTGCATGACCCACCCTTGGGAGGCCTTTGCAGCCTTAGGTGCTGGGTAGTTAGGATTCAGCCTCCAGCTCTTTCACTGCAAAGCGAGCAGAAGGCTGGGCTCTGCTTGGCTGAAAACCCCAAGCTCCTGCCCCCGCCCTGCCGGGGAATGCCAGGGAAGTCACGAGCTGTGAGAGCACTCCTGTTTACTCCTCAGAGACTGATGACTTGTGCACACCGCCACATCCAGGGCCCGACTCAGCTGAGAGACTGTTTATCTGGGAGAGTTTGTCAAGCCCAGATGGTTTTTGTGGTTGTTGTTGTTTTTGATACTGAACTAAGGCAGGGGGTCCCAGAGACAAGATGTCCCGGAGCTTGCTGGCCTTAGGTTGCAAAGAGCTGGGGGTGTGATTTAGCAAGACCTTGCTTCTGACATGGCTCTGCCCCTTGCTAGCTACTTGTGTTTTTCCTTCCTCCTTTCCTCCCTCCCTTCCTCCCTTCCTTTCTTTCTTGTACTGGGAATTTAAGCCAAGGGCATTCTACCTTTGAGCTGTGTCTCCAACCATTTATTTATTTATTTATTTATTTATTTATTTATTTATTTATTTATTTATTTAGCAGTACTGGGGATTGAATCCAGGAGCATTCTACCTATTAGCTATACCCCCAGCCCTATTGTTTGTTCTTTATTTTGAAACAGGGTCTCACTAAGTTGCAGAGGGCCTCACTAAGGAGCCGAGGCTGGCCGAGAACCCTCTATCCTCCTGTCTCGGCCTCCCAAGTACTGGTATCATAAACATCTACCACCACACCTGGCTATTTACTATTTTGAAACAGGGTCTCAATAGGTTGCTAAGAGTCTCACTACATTGCTGAGGCTGTTCTCGAACCTGTAAACCTCCTGTCTTAGCCTCCAAAGTACAGGGGTTACAGGCATGTGCCACCATACCTGACTTGTTCTCCTTTCTTAGAGACACTCTAGTACTGATGAGTAAGGATTAGTTGTATTTGGTGAGCCTTAAAGCCAACAAATGTTGATTGTGTTTATTATTACATACTGCCAGCTTCAGTCAATAATTTTATATCCCAAAATCAATTCTTAGTTAATGTTTTATTCAGTAAAATCATTATTGGAAAACCTACAAAAAAAAAAAAAAACAGCTAACAACCAGACACTGAAACAGAGATATGCGTTTCTGCCAATTCAAGGGTTGTCTTTCCTGGCTTGGTGTCTGGCACAAATCCCTGCAGACTTGAAAGTTTTAATAAAATGATCAGAGCAGAATTTCTCCGTGGAAAACATTAGATTGCGGAACCCTCTCCAGTTGCATGGTTTAGGCCAGACTCCATGACAAATAAAAAATGGATATTATTTGTGAGAAGAAAAATGAAATATGCATTGATTATTGTTCCATTGTACAAAAATCCCAAGTTATTCCTAACTATCTCTTCAGCACTTTGCTATTCCATCTTCCCAGAATGCTGTTCCCTGACTCTGCATGGCAGGCTGTTCTCATCCAGTTCCTGTGTGACCTCAGTAGCGTGCCTCCTTCACGACCCTCCAGGTGGCTTCCCTTAATTAGTCTCTGTCACCACCCTGCGGCTGTGCCTGATCGCATTACCAGGTTAACTTATCAAAGACGCTATCTTTCTTTCTCCATTACACAGGGCCTGAGCCTGGTGCAGGTTGAAGGCCAGACTAATGTCATGGACTTTCCCTCCAAGTACCCTTCCTGTAGTTTTACAGTTTTATGTGTTATGTGCAAGTCCTTTATCCTTTCTGAGTTGATTTTTAAACATGGTGTGAGATGAGAGTCTAATTTCATTCTTCTATGTGTGGATACCCAGTTCTACCAGGACCATTTATTGAAGAGACTATCCTTTCGCTACTGTGTGTTCTTGGCATCAAGGTCAAAAATAAATTGACTCTTGGTGTGGACTTATTTCTGGGCTCTCTATTCCATTTGATTGGTTTGACAGGTCTGCTTTTATTCTAATGTCATGTTGTTTTGATTGCTGAAGCTTTGTAGTATATTTTGAAGTCAGATAATTTGATGCCTTCATTTGTTTTCTTTTTGCTCAGGATTGTGTTGGCTCTTTGGAGTCTTTTGGGTTCCATACCAATTTTAGAATTGTTTTTCTCTATTCTGGTGAAAAAAAAAATGTCACTGGAGTTTCAATAGAGATTGATTGAATCTGTAGATAATTTGGGATTTTATAAACATTATAACTGTTTATTCTTCCAATCCATCAACATGAGATTTCTTTCTATTTACTTGTATCATCTTCAATTTGTTTTTCAGCAATGTTTTAAATAGTTTTCACTCTAGAGATTTTTCATGTCTTTGGTAAAATTTATTCCTAAGAATTTTTTTCTTTTTTGTAGCCATTATAAATGAGATTGCTTTCTTGATTTCTTTTCCAGATAATTTGCTATTAGTATATGTAGTGTTTCTATACACTAATTATACAATGCATAATTTTTGTCTGTTGACTTTTACATCCTGTAACTTCACTGAATTAAATTATTTTAAATAGGGGTGTGTGTGTGTGTGTGTGTGTGTGTGGTCTTTAGGAGTTTTTATATCTACAATAAGATTATGTTGTTTTGTTGCAAACAGGGACAATTTCTTCCTTTCCAATTTGTATGCTTTTTATTTCTTTCTCTTGTCTAATTACCCTAGCTAGGACTTCCTGTACTGTGCTGAATTGTAGCAATGAGGGTGGGCATCTTTGTCTTGTTCTTGATATTGGAGGTAAAGTTTTTACCTCTTCACCACTGAGTGTGCTATTAGCTGTGGAGTTGTCATATATAATCTTTATTGTGTTGAGGAACATTCCTTCTAGTTTGTTGAGTTTTTATCATGAGAGGATGTTGAAAATGTCAAGTGCTTTTTCTACATCTGTTGAGATGATCATAGGATTTTGTCTTTTATTCTGTGTTAACATGGTGTTTCTCTTTTATAGATTTGTTTTTGTTGAACCATGCTTGCATCCCTGGGATAAATCTCACTTGATCATGGTGAATGATCCTTTTAATGTGCTGTTGAATTTGATTTGCTAGCATTTTTGCTGAGAACTTTTACATCTATTTTATCAGAAATTTTGCTTTCATTTTTTTTGTGTG
>PVLC010011245.1:0-12213 GCA_004027655.1 Graphiurus murinus
AGATGTCCATCCACAGATGAATGGATTACAAAACTATGGGATATATACACAATGGAATTTTACTCAGCCATAAAGAAGAACAAAATCATGTTCTTTGCAGGGAAATGGATGCAACTGGAAAACATTATGTTAAGTGAGATTAGCCAGTCACAAAGAGTAAAGAAACATATGTTCTCCCTAATATGTGGATGTTAGGGAGAAGATGGGGCATAAGAGGGTCCCCAGATGAAAAAGTAGAGACCCTCAATAAACAAAGAAGTAGACTTAACCGAAGGGAATGGACAGGGGGGTGGGAGCGGGGGAGAGCATACTAAGGCACATGATGTACTTACACAATTATATCAAGATCACTCACTGAACTAAACTTGAGAGGGAGTGAGGGCGAGGGAGCGGGGTGGGAATTGGGGAAAGGGTCAGATGAGAAATGTGTGCACATTTGTCTTTATCAATTTGTACCTAACAAAAATGTATAAATACAAAGCAACAAAGCACGAATTATTACAATAAAAAAAAATAGAACTGGGGGCAGAGCTCAGAGGTAGAATGCCCCTGTGTTCAATCATCAGGACTGAAAAAAAAAAAAGAGAGAGAGAGAGAGATAATTAGGTCATGAATAGGTTAATGTTACTGGGGGAGTGACTTCGTTATCACAAGAGTGGGTTTGTTATAAAAGCAAGTTTAGGAGCCCAACAAGGTGATGGCCTGTGCCTGTAACCCCAGTACTTCATAGGCTAACACAAGAGGATTGCAGGTTTGAGGCCAGCCTTTGCAATTTAGCAAGAGCCTGTATCAAAATAGAAGATTGACAAAAGGGATGGGGATATAGCTCAGAGATAGAATACACCTAGGTTTAATCCCAGTAACACACACACATATATAGTTTAGTAGTGCTAAGTATATATAAATTGATGTGAAGCAGGCCTCTAGAACTCTTTTGCACATCTAAACTCTTGTAGATCTAAACTCTCAGTTCCCTAATCCCCCAGTCCCTGGTAACCACCATTCTACCTTCTGTCTCTGTGAATCTGACTATTCTTGATATCCTATTTAAGTGGAATAATTTTATTTTTTTGTGTCTGACTTATTTCACTTAGCATAATGTCTTCAAGTTTTATCCACGTTATAACATATATTAGAATTTTTTTCTTTTATGGGTTGTGCAATATTCCATTGGATTCATATAGCACATTTTATTTATCCATTTGTCTATCAGTGAACACATGGAGCTGAATATAGTGGTGTATACCTGTAATTCTAGTACTAGAAAGGCTGAGACAGGAGGATCCCAGGCCAACCTAAGCAATTTAGTGAGACCCTTAGCAACTTAGGGAGACCTTGTTTCAAAATAAAAAATAAAAAGGACTGGGGATGTATCTTAGTGATAGAATACTCCTAGTACTGGGTTCAATCCCGAGTGCCCCCCCTCAAAAAAAAGAAATGAAAAGAACACATCTAATGCTGATATCTCTTCGAGACACTTCTCTCAATTCATCAGAGGTAAAATTGCTGGAATATATGATAGTTTTATTTTATTTTTGTGGTATTTATTATTTTTAAAGACTGTGGTAAGGATCATGTGTTTCTTTGGTTTTTGTGTTTAGACTTGGTACCATCCCCAAGATATCTTATTATGTATATGCAAATATTGTAACATCCTAAATAATTCAAAATCCAAAATATTTCTGATCCCTGGTGTGTCAGATAAAGACTATTCAGCCTGTATTACCTGGATCAGAGGTTCCTTATACAATTATCACCACTCATTCTCACACTAATGACACTTGAATAATTTTCTGGGTTGAGTTGGATAGTGATTCACAAGTGTTATTTATAGTACTATATTTTACAACACACCTTTTAATATGCCATATATAACATTTACAGGGCAACATTCTCTACAGAATGATGGTACTTAAAAACCTCTTAGAGCCGGGTGTGGTGGCGCACGCTTGTAATCCCAGTAGGATCTGGGTTCGAGGCCAGCCTCAGCTACTTAGTGAGGCCCTCTGCAATTTAGTGAGACCCTGTTTCAAAATAAAGAATAAAAAATAGGGCTGAGCTGAGGGTGTAGCTCGGAGGTAGCTCGGAGGTAGAATGCCCCTGAGTTCGATCCCCAGTACTGTAAAAAAAAAAAAAAAAAAAAAAAAAAAACTCTTAGTAAAAAATGAAACTGGACTCATTTATAGATTAGGTCATGTTGTGTCCCTGACATAACTGTTCATTTTTAAAAGATTTTTAATTGGTGCACTATAATCGTTCATGATGGTGAGGTTGGTGGTTACACATTCATACATGCACAGGACATCATCGGGTCTGTCTCCTTCCCTGCGCCTCCCTCCCCCTCCACTTCTGCTGCTCTACTAGGCTCTCTTCTCATTTTCACGAGGTCTCTTTTGTTCCCTCTTTTTCCTCTCTAGCTTCACATATGAGAATTCTGAGTCTGGCTGATCACACTTAACATAATGGTCTCCAGTTCCATCTATTTTCCTGCAAATGACATGATTTTGTCCTTCTTTATGGCTGAGTAAAACTCCATTATGTGTATATACCACAGTTTCTTTATCCATTCATCTGTTGATGAACACTAAAACAAACAAACAACAACAACAAAACAAATAACCCAATCAACAAATGAGCACTTAGGACTGTAATCCCACTACTTAGGGGGCTGAGGCAGGAGGGTTGTAGGTTCAAGGTCAGCTTCAGCCACTTAGCAAGACCCATTACAAAATAAAAAGGGTTGGGGATGTAGCCTGGAGGTAGAATACCTTTAGGTTCAAGCCCCAGTATAAGAAAAAGTAGAAAGAAGAAGAAGAAGAAGAAGAAGAAGAAGAAGAAGAAGAAGAAGAAGAGAAAAGAAGAAGAGAAGAAGAAGAAGAAGAAGAAGAAGAAGAAAAAAAGAAGAAGAAGAAGAAGAAGAAGAAGAAGAAGAAGAAGAAGAAATACAAATGGCCAAATATATATATATATATATATATATATATATATATATATATATATTTTTTTTTTTTTTTTTTTTTTTTTTTTTTTTTTTTTTTTTTTTTTTTTTTTTTTTTTTTTTTTTTTTTTTTTTTTTTGCGGTACTGGGGATTGAACTCAGAGGCATTCTACCTCCGAGCTATACCCTCAGCCCTATTTTTTATTCTTTATTTTGAAACCGAGTCTCACTAAGTTGCGGAGTGCCTCACTAGGTCCAAATATATATTTTAAAAATGTTCAACATCCTATGATAAAGGGAAGCTCGCTGGGGCAAGGGTGGGAGCTGGCAGCCCTCCCTGACTTCTAGTTTAAGGCTGACCAGGGATTCTAAAGAAGAATTGAAAGTGGATCAATCAGAGGAGTTGCCAGGATATATAAATGAGCCTTCCACATGCAGAGCCATACTGATCAGCAGGAGAAAAGCAGAGCAGTGGCTAGAAGTGGGAAGAGAAGAAGGGTGGGTGGTGGTGGTGATGTTGATGGTGATGGTGGTGACAGTGATGGTGATGGTGGTGATGGTGATGGTGATGGTGATGGTGATGGTGATGTTGATGGTGATGGTGATGGTGATGGTGATGGTGGTGATGGTGATGGTGGTGATGGTGATGGTGATGGTGGTGATGGTGATGGTGATGGTGGTGATGGTGATGGTGATGGTGATAGTAGCAGCAAGCAAGGGTGATAGCAACACCTGCAGAGCTGTAACATCAGCAGAACAGTAGCAACAACAGCCATTTGGTGGCTGTGCCTCCTTTGCAGCAGCAGCATCCAAGGCCCCATGTGAACACTATGGCTCGGCCATCTTTTCAAGACCCCTGCTGTGTGGGAGCCCTGTTGCCTCCTTCTATTAAATGCTTCTATTAAGTACTATGATTCCTGTGTCTCCTAAGCTAAATTCTTTGGGCATTTGGAGACAAAAGCCAAGATAAGCTACAGTTCTAGGGATGAGACCCTCACCCATACCCAGCCCATAGCAGTCCCTGTCTCACTGAGCGACTGGGGAAATGCAAGTCAAAACTACAACGAGACTCCATCTCACTCCAGTTATGATGGTACTCATCAAGAATGCAAACAATAATAAAGAAATGCTGGCAAGGATGTGGCGATAAAGGAATGGTTATACATTGTTGGTGAGATTGTAAATTAGTGCAACCACTATGAAGATTAGTATGGAGGTTCCTCAAAAGATTAGGAGTCAAGCCACCGTATGACCCAGGTATACCACGGTATACCACTCCTCATTCTTTCCTAAAGAACTAGTCACAATACCATAGTGATATATGCACACCTGTGTTTATAGCAATACAACTAACAATAGCAAAATTACAAAACCAATCTAGGTGTCCTTAACATCATGTGAAAACACAAGTTACAAACACTTCTTTTATTTTGCTTTTCTAATAGGGATTGAACCCAGGAGTTCTACTACTGAGCTATACCCACATCCCCAGCCCTCTGTATTGGGGATTGAATTCAAGGGCATTCTACCTCCAAGCTCAACCCCCAGCCCTATTTTATTTTGAAACTGGGTCTCACTAAATTGCAGAGGCTGACTTTGAACCTACAATCCTTCTCTCTCAGCCTCCCAAGTACTGGGATTACAAGTGTGTGCTACCCATGTCCAACTCTCAGCCCTCTTTGTTTTTTTACTTTGAAATAAAGTTTAAGTGCCCAGGCTGGCCTCGAACCTGCAATCCTCCTATCTCAGCCTCCAAGTACTGGGATTACAGGCTTCTCCAGCTCGCGGAGGTATAAGCACTTCTCTTAGAGAAGGCTGGTTTGCTAAGGCGGCGCCTTCCATCAGGCTTTGTAGTGATCTTGCCAGCAGGTGGCGCCCTAGCACCACTGTTTTTACACTTGATAATTTGCCAAAAGCCCGAAAAAAAACGATAGCACCACTGTTTTTTTGTTTGTTTGTTTTGTTTTGTTTTTGCGGTACTAGGGATGGAACCCAGGGGCATTCTACCTCTGAGATATACCCCCAGCCCTATTTTTTATTCTTTATTTTGAAACAGGTCTCACTAAGTTGCGGAGTGCCTCACTAGGTAGCTGAGGCTGGCGGCAAACCCGGATCCTTCGGGATCAGCCTCCCAAATGCTGGGATTACAAGCGTGCGCCACCAAGCTTGATTCCCCAGCCCCTGTCGCGATTACATTACTACGGCTTGTCCTTGGGAAGGCGAATTTTAAGCAGCAGAAAATAAAGGAAAGGCCAGCCCGTTTGATTGGAAGAAAAAGCAGCCTTCAAGGCAAACAACTTCACTTAATTCATTCAGGATTCATTCATTTCGTGACTGTGGTGATGCGTGGATTCCATGTGCATCTTCACCGCATCCCCAGCACTAAGCATCCTAATGTGGAATCCTTTCACAGGACCTGGCTCTCGGAGTTCTTCCGTACACTGAGCACCTGTCATGCTCAGGGTTGTTGGAACCGGATTGGCTTTCCATATGGAAAACGAAGAGCCTGTCTCCCTCTCCCAGAGATTTTTTTTTTTTTTCTTTTTTATACTGGGGATTGAACCCAGGGGCATTTTACCTCCAGGATACACCCCTAGACCTATTCTGTTTTTTTATTTGGAAACAGGGTCTCACTAAACTGCTGAGAGCCTCATTAAGTAGCTGAGGCTGGTCTCAAACCTGTCATCCTCCTGTCTCGCCTCCCAAGTACTGAGGTGTACACCTCCATGCCCGGCTTCTCCTAGAGACTTTTAGAAGTAAAATAAGCACCCTCAGGGTTTGGCCAGCTGCAGGAAATGCCCTGGACCATGTCTCAGAACCGCTCCTGTGCTGCACGTTCTGGCCCCACCCCATCCCAGCCACTTGTGCTTCTTCCTATTGTCTCTTTCCTCAGGGCTGGGGGTGTAGCTCAGAGGTAGGATGCCCCTGCGTTCAATCCCCAGTAACTAACACACACACACACACACACACACCACCCCACACACTGATATTTCAGTATTGAATTTGATTCTGTCTATGCCACAATCGCCATCAGCAATAGGAAAAAAAAAAAAGTAAGAGGAAGTGTCACCTAAAAACCTAGAGTGGCCAACACATATTAAATTTCAAGTTACCTTAATGAGATAGAAAAAGCTTTGTGAATTTTTTTGTGGAAAAACACACATGGCACAAAGTTCAGCCTCTTGGCCAGTTTTAAGAGGACAACCCAGGGCATCGAATACACTTGCACTGTTGGGCAAGCATCACCGCCGTCCACCTCCAGAACACTTTGATATTTCCAAAAAATCTGCCCTCCCACTCAGCAAGCACTCCTGTGCCCCTCCTCCCAGCCCCTGGCCACCACCATGCTAATTTTAATTTGAGTACTCTAGGTACCTCGTATAAATGAAATCATACAGTATTCATCTTTTTATGACTGGTGTGATGTCTTCAAGGTTTGCTTTGACAAATTCTTTTATTAACGTTTATTGACAACATACTATATTCTAGAGCTTTATATGGACTATCCCATTGAACAAATTGTGAGGTAGGTGTTTATTCTGTGGCAGTTTAACAGCTGGTGAAATCAAAGCTTAAGAATCTTAAATCTCTTAGACACTCAAAGCTGATAGCTGCAGGGCCTGGCCCCCACACCTGCCCACCTCCAGACCACCACACCGAACAACTGCATATGTTGGGGACTCACTCTGCTGGTGCTTCCTTGTGCCTGGTCTCAGTCCCTGGCCAGTGGAAATGGTCTGGTAACAGCAAGATTAAATGAGTTCCAATTCCCACATTGCCTCAAGGTAAGAATGTATGTGTAAAATAGTGTGGTGGTGCATACCTGGAATCCCAGTACTTGGGAGGCTGAGACAGGAGGATCACAGGCTCGAGATCAGCTTCAGCAACTTAGTGAGGCCCTCAGCAACTTAATGAAACCATTTCCAAATAAAAAAATAAAATAGGGCTGGGGGTGCAACTCAGAAGTAAAATGCCTCTGAGTTCAATCCCAAGCACTCCTCCCACCCCCAGAAAAAGACTTAAAAAAAAAAAAAAAACCTTTATAGGAGTTGAAATTATAACTCAGTGGTAGAACACTTGCCTAGCATGCTTAAAACCCTGGGTCCAATTCCCAGCACTACAAGAAAAAAAAAAAATCAGGGCTTGGTAGTACACACCTATAATCCCTGTACTTGGGAGGCTGAGACAGGAAGATTACAGGTTCGAGGACAGCCTTAGCAAGTACTGAGACTCTCATCAACCTAGTGAGACCCTGCTTCAGAATAAAAATAAAATCAGGCTGGGAGTGTAGTTCAGAGGTAGAATGCCCCTGGGTTCAATCTCCAGTAACTAACACACACACACACACACACACACACACACACACACACACACACACCAAAACAAACAAAAAAACATTTTATTGATATACAATTCACATAGCATACAACCTATTTATAGTGTACAATGCAATAAATTAACTTTTTGATTTGATGATCATTGCCTTACTGACTACTTTACATTTCTTATTCTTATTCTTATTCTTATTCTTTTGTGGTACTGGGGATTGAACCCAGGGACACTCTACCTCCGAGCTATATCCTCAGCCCTATTTTATTTTTTATTTTGAAACAGGGTCTCACTAAGTTGCAGAGGGCCTCACTAAGTAGCTGAGGCTGGCTGCAAACCTGCAATACTCCTGTCTCAGCCTCCCAAATACTAGGATTACAAGGGTGAGCCACCACCCAAGGAGACTACTTTACATTTCTTTGATTGAATTGACTGACAAGAGTCAGACAGGAAAATTTGGGGACATAGCTCAGTGGTAGAGCATTTGCCTAGCATATTCAAAGCCCTTGGTTCAATCCCCAGCACTGTGAAAAAAAGAAAAAAAAAAGCAATAACAAAACCTAGAAGAGTTATATTGGTTATGTTCAAAGTGCTCTTTTAGCATGGATTGTATAATTCTGGCTTATTTTGCTTAACATGATGACCTCCAGTTCCATCCAATTTCCTGAAAATGACATGATTTTGTTCCGTCTTGTTGGATAGTAAGCCATTGTGCATATATGCCCCATTTTGTTTATCCATTCACCCATTGTTAGGCATCTAGGCTAGTTCCATTACTTGGCTATTGTGAGTAGTGCCAAGACGAATATGTGTTTCCTGCTTTTACCCTTTCTCTCCCTCTCCCTCCCCTCCCCTCTCTTTCTCTCTTTATCTCTCTCTCCTTTTTCTCTTTTCTTTCTTTCTTTCTTTTTTTCTATTTCGACATTGCCTTCCACTGTAGTTTATTGTATTATGTGTAAGCAAGAGACATTAGGGTGTAAAATTTAGTCTGCATGGTCTATTAGCCAACTCATTCATCCCTTACTTAATTTACCCCACCATGAGTTTATTTCATGCCTGTTCCAACCCAGTTCTAGGCTCCCAGGATACAGAAGCACAAAATACACAGTATGTAGGTTTGTGGAATTAGGCTGAGTTTATATGCAAACAAATAAATACAATAATCAAGGTGATTTCAGATAAGGCTAGACATATTCAAGAAGAAAATAACACAAAATAGTGCTCAAGAGAACCAGACGTGGTGGCATACACTTGTAATCCCAGTACTTGAGGGGGCTGAGACAGAAGGTTCACAGCCAGCCTCAGCAACTTAGTGAGACCTTGTTTCAAAATAAAAGAATAAAATAGGGCTGGTGTGTAGCTCAGAGACAGAATGTCTCTGGGTTGCACACACACACACACACACACACACACACACACACACGCTCAAGAAATTGTTGACAAGGGAGCAGAATCATTCCTGAGACAGCTCAGCCTGTTTCATGAGCACTTATTACCTATTATGTTAAACATTTGTGTTATGGAGAAAGAGTGACATTTCATACCTGCCCTCCATAGCAGCAGCAATAGCAGATGGGAATTTGTCTCCAATCCAGGTTCCAAGTGGATTGGCCTATGACCTGTCTGAATTGTCAGAGAAAACTTCCCCAGGATAATGGTGGCATTAAAATGTCAATGACTTGGTTGGGAGGCTAAGACAGTTGGATCGAAGGTTTGAGGATAGCCTCAGCAATTTAGCAAGACCCTGTTTCAAAATAAAAAACAAAAAGGGCCTGGGGTGTAGCTCAGAGGTAGAATGCTCCTGGGTTCAATCCCTAATACCCCTCCCCCCCCCAAAAGAAGTCAAGGACACAGAAAGTCTACCTGAATCCAATGCTGAGGGTGCATATGGCCCCTGCCAGGTTTAGTGATAGGAATGGCTTGGTTGCACACAGTTACCATGCAGGGATCTCTGCTCTTATAGTACAACCTTACACCTGGGCTGGGGTTTAGCTCAGCGCTAAAGCGCTCACCCAGCGTGCATGAGGTCCTGGGTTCTATCCCCAGCACTGAAAACAAAACAAAACAAGCCTATATTTGTTCATTGCACAAGCAGCAGACCTGTCTCTCCCAGAGGCTTTTAAAACATGTGAAGCTGGTGTTGCATAAAAAGCCATGCTGGTTCATTCAGCAAACATAACCCTGTGAGCAAGACAGCGTCACTGCCACTGGGAGCCAAGCCTGACATCGGGTGCCTCTAGTCTAGCGCCAGCGATGGACATGGAGAAGGTGAACGCCATGGACTTTCGGGAATTCGTGGACGTGTTTGGGAACGTCATTGAGAGATGTCCTCTCATCGCAGCCGCTGTCTGGTCCCAGCGCCCGTTCTCTGACTTGGAAGACTTAGAGAAGCACTTTTTTGCCTTTATTGATACTCTTCCCCCTTCAGGTAAGGCTTCAGTGTTAGACACTCTCTGCAAAAAGATTTCAAATATGCTTTGCAACATAGTTGTTTCTTTTCTTTTTTTAATGTGGTACTGGTGATTGAACCTGGGGGCATTCTATCTCTGAGCTATATCCCCAGGTTCTCACTAGGTTGATGAGAGTCTCACTACTTGCTGAGGCTGTCCTGGAACCTGTGATCCTCCTGTCTCAGCCTCCCAAGGACTGAGATGATAGGTATGAGCCACCTATAGCAACATAGTTTCAAGCCGGGTACAGTGGCACTAGCCTGTAATTCCAGTACTTGAGAGGTTGAGACAGGAGGATCATAGGTTTTAGGTCAGTGCTTGATTAAAACTGAGTGAGACTCTCAGCAATTTTAGAGAGCAAAACAAAAAATAAAAAGGGCTGGGGTGTCACTCAGAGGTAGAACGCCTCTAGGTTCAATCCCCAGTACCAATAATAATAAGTAATAATGATACTTTTTTTTTTTTTTTTTTTTTTGCAGTACTGGAGATTGAACTCAGGGGCATTCTACCTCTGAGCTATACCCCTAGCTCTACTTATTTTTTAATTTTGAAATAAGGTCTCACTAAGTTGGTGAGGCTGGCAGCAAACCTACTATCCTCCTGTCTCAGCACTGGGATTACAAGCATGTACCACAACACCCAGCTGTAATACTAAATTTTAAAAAATAAAAACAGCTGGGGTATAGAGTTAGAATACCCCTGGGTTCAATTATCAGAGCTGTGAGGTCACAGGAGGAAGGGATGGAAGGCAGCAGAGTGTTGAGAGGCCAAAGATCAGGCTGAGGGCCCTCCCCCTCGGCAGCCCACGCTCACTTGGCTAGATCCTGTAGGCAAGAGAGGAGGCCGCTGAGCCCAGGGAAAGAGTGAAAGGGTGATGATGTCTTTGGACTAGATGGTTAAGGAAGGTGAATTCATTCAGATCAGGGACTCCCTGGGAGTGAGGGAGAAAAAGGGAAATTGTTAGTTTTGCCAGGTGCACTAGCACATGCCTGTAATCCCAGTACTTGGGAGGTTGAGACAGTAGGATCAGAGGTTTGAGGCCAGCCTCAGCAACTTAGACCCTCAGCGACTTAGACCCTCAGCAACTTGGTGAGGCTCTGTTTAAATAAAAAAAATTTAAAAAGTAAATAAAAAGGAATGAGGGTGTAGCTCAGAGATAGATGCCCCTTAGTTCAATCCCTAGTGCAAAAAAAAGTTTCTTCTTGGGAGAAGGAAGACATTGAAGCATCCTGGCTGTGGGGGTAGGGGAGAAGGCGGAGGTTAGGTTGCCTGAGTGACTGAATGACATGTAGCTGCACAGAGGCCGAGGTTCAAGGCTCACGATGCCCTGTGGAGGAGCCTGACATACCCTCAGGGGACAAGGACAAAGAGCACAGGGCCACCTTCCCACAGAGGCCTTGGAGGCCTTCCACAGACATCCAGAGGCCTCTAGACCACTGCTGCCTTCTGTCCCAGGAAGGAGCCCAGAAACAGAGGTTTAACATCCTGGATGGCTTCCGATGGTCAAATGAAAGTCTCCAAAACAAGAAGCCTTTTAATAATAAGGAGACATTGTAATTCAGCATAAGCACTTCTAGAAGAGCAGAGGGAAGCAAGTGTGGCAGTCCACACCTACAGTCCCAGCACTTGGGAGGCTAAGACAGGAGGATCTTAAGTTCGAGGCCAGCCTCAGCAACTTAGCAAGACCCTCTGTAACTTAGTGAGACCCTGTTTCAAAATAAAAATAAAAAAGCCTGGGGTGTAGCTCAGCGGTAGATTGATCCTGGTTTCAACCCTGAGTACAAAAACAAAAACAAAAGCAGAAGGTGATGTTATAAAATCGAACTAACAGAAACATGGGACAGTTGACACTCACGCACTCCTCAGGGCTTCTCTGCAGTTTGCTAAGCCGCAGGTTGGGTGTGGGGGCTCAAAGGGGTCTGGAGCTCTCTGACCCCTGACACGCAGGACAGCCCGCTTGCAGAGGGAGGTAGGTGACTCAGGCTTCTCAGCTCAAGGTCTGTGGGGTGAGCTGGAAGGAGCAGGAGGCCATGGGTCGAGCTCAGGGAGTCTGCTGGGAAAGTGAGGGGGCAAAAGGCAAGCCTCCCTGGCCATGGAGGGGAAAGCCTATTTAAAAGGTTGCTCTGGGCATGGTGGCACATGCCTGTAAACCCAGGACTTGGGAGGCTAAGATAGGAGGATCGCAGGTTCGAGGCCAGTCTCAGCAAATAGTAAGATTCTCATCAACCTAGTAAGACTGTTTCAAAATAAAAATAAAATAGTGCTGGGGGTGTAGCTGGGAGGTAGAATGTCCCTGGGTTCAATCCCCAGTAAAACACACACACACACACACACACACACACACACAGAGTTTGCAAGACATTTTTTTGTCAGAAAAAGGGGAGGGGAATCACATGATTTGTTCTAACATCCAAAGGGATGCTGGGGCTGAGCAGGGAAGGTACTGAAAGCAAGCTAGGAAAATTTATATCTACTATTATTCATTAGTTTGTCCAG
>PVLC010011245.1:12313-47819 GCA_004027655.1 Graphiurus murinus
GGTACTGGGGATTGAACTCAGGGGCATTCTACCTCCAAGCTACACCCCCAGCCCTATTTTTTATTCTTTATTTTGAAACCGAGTCTCACTAAGTTGCAGAGTGCCTCACTAGGTAGCTGAGGCTGGCCGCGAACCCGGATCCTCCGGTCTCAGCCTCCCGAATGCTGGGATTACAAGCGTGCGCCACCACGCCCGGCTAGTTTGTCCAGTTATTGAACAAACATTTATTTGGGGCTTATGACGCTGCACTTGGAACTTGGATAATAAAATGAAAACTTCTGTTTCCAGTCTTCTTTTCCACCACCACTCCTCCCAACTGTTTGACTGGAGCTTCTGGTTAAAGGTGAACCCAGTCCTGGTCCTGAGTGCCACGTGCCACGGGCTGTAGGGCAGGGTGGCCATCGCTCCCTCGCCCCAGGCACTCTACCTCTGCCCTGCACCTCCAGCCTTATTTTGTCTTTAATTTTGAAACTGGGTCTCACTAAGTTGCTGAGGCTGGTCTTGAACCTGCGATCCTCCTGTCTCAGCCTCCCAAGAACTGGTACTGTCCGCGTGTGCCACTGCACCAACTTTGAGATGCAGTCTCAGCCCCTCCTGACTGACTAAGTCCTCTGTCTCTGGCCAGCGTGGGAATCCAGAGCCCCAAATGGGTGGACAGAAGTGCGCCTCAGGTGATGCTGGGAGAGTGTGGCCGCTGGTGCCACCTCTTCCCCTCTCATTTTATGGGATGACATTAGTAGAGGGTCAGTGGGATGATGGCTGGAGGGCGTTGGGGCTGAATGGGTGGATTTTGCTTCCACAATAGCTGCTTTGGGGGGAACCTGCTTCCTTCTGCTGGTGTCTTAGAGGCAGCTGGGAGCAGAACCTCGGTGCTGCCTGGGTGGCGGCTCTGTATCTAATCATCTCACTGGCTTTAGGTAAGTGCTGTGAGCGGTAGTGATGATAACAGCCAGCCAGCATCTCTTGGACTTTTACGACTGCTGTGTTCCGGACACTTTCCCAGACATTGCATCTGTTAACTCTAATCCCTCTAATAACCCTTAAACTAAGTAGTGTTGTTATTCTTTGCTACATTTTGGAGATGAGACAACTGAGGCACAGAGAGATGAAGTAACTTGAGCAAGGACACACAGCTAGAAAGCAGGACCTTTCTAGCTCTGAGAGTCAAGCCAGGAGCTTCTGAAGGAAGTGGCCGAGCTGAGAGTCAGCCCTGTAGATTCTGAAGGATCTTCCAGAGACTCAGAAACAATGTCTAGAAACAGTATCTAAGGGTATCATTCATTCATTCACTTGCTTATTCAATTAACATTAATGCTTGATGTCTCAGACCCCATGTGTCATGATTCAAATAAGCACATAAAATGCTCTACTGTATAGTATGGTGATTATAGTCAACAGTAATTTAGTATAAACTTAAAAACTGCTTAGTTGGAGCCGGGCGTGGTGGCGCACGCTTGTAATCCCAGCATTCGGGAGGCTGAGACCAGAGGATCCGGGTTCGCGGCCAGCCTCAGCTACCTAGTGAGGCACTCCGCAACTTAGTGAGACTCGGTTTCAAAATAAAGAACAAAAAATAGGGCTGGGGGTGTAGCTCGGAGGTAGAATGCCCCTGAGTTCATTCCCCAGTACCAAAACAAACAAACAAAAAACTGCTTAGTTTGTAGGTTTTGTTTTATTCTTTTATGCTACTGGGGATTGAACCCAGGGTCTCACACATGCTGGGCAAGTGCTCTACCACTCAGCTACATCTCCAGCTTAGAGTATAAATTTTAAATGTTTTTACCACTAAAGAATAAGTCTGTGGGCTGGGTGCAGTGGTGCACACCTATAATTCCAGTACCAGAGAATTGAGGTTAGAGGCCAGCCTCAGAAATTTAGTGAAGCCCTTAATAATTTTGCAAGACCCTGTTATTAAAAAAAAAAAAAAAAGAGCCAGGGCTGTAACTCCTAGGTAGAATGTCCTTGAGTTCAATCCCCAGCAACACACACACACATGTCAGGTAAGGAATATGTTAAATAATTGATCTTATCATTTCATAATGCATACACATATCAAAACATAAAGTTGTGTACCATACATATATACACTTTTTATTTGTCAGAGAAACAAAACAGGAATTATCGCATAGTCTAGCTTTTGCCTTTAGAGGGTAAGGAGCAAACTGGGTCTAATAGAAAACTAGAAGAGGTACTAGAGAGACACACATGATATGGTAATTTACCTGTCCAAGGGCTTATTTTTAGATAACCTAAGAAACCCTTCCACCATTAACAAAAAATGAAAAATTTGATCTCTAGAGTAAATCAAGTCTGTCAAGCCAGTTAGATTAGGCAATGATGATTACTGACCAGTAGAGGGCAGTATAGGATTACTATTCAGTGTCAGCCCTGACTAGCAAAGTATCCTCTGTAGCCAATCAGTTCCCACTCACCATTAGGGAAAATCTTTCCAGGCAGGGAGGTTGAAACACCAACATCTGATCTGTGTTTAAAATCGGCTTAGTGGTGGAGCCTGTGCTTAGCATCCAAAAGGCCCTAGGTTTAAACCCAGCAACCACCTCCCCTATCAAAAGAGCAATACAACTTTCATAACATCAAGGAGATGTGACTTTTGAGAATTACAGTAATGTGCTGGGTGTGGTGGCATGTGCCTATCCCAGAACCTGGAAGGCTGAGACAGGATGATCGTAGGTTTGAAATCAGTCTCAGCAGTTTGGCAAGGCCCTCAGCAACTTAGTGAGACTCTGATGCTGCTGCTGCTGCTGCTGATGATAATAATAATAATAATAACAACAACAACAACAGGGCTGAGGGTATACCCACACACACAAAATAATTATAGTAATATTAAATACCAAATAATTTAATATTTAATCTTTATCAAACATTTTGGGGGGTGCTAGGGACTGAATCCAGGCCATTCTACCTCTGAGCTACACCCCCAGCCCTATTTTACTTTTAGTTTTGAAACAGGATCTCGCTAAGTTGCTGAGGCTGGCCTCCAACCTATGATACTCCTGTCTTAGTTTCCCAAATACTGGGATTACAGGCATATGCCACCACACTTGGCAAACATATTTTTTTAATTAATGAAGAATTGGTTACTAATACTTCCTTCATAATATAGGCAATCCAGGACTTAGATCAAGCTACTAAGATGTGTCCATTTGTTTATTTAGTCCAAGCATAAATAAATAAACAACACTTTCTGATTGCCCATTATGGATGCTTCAGGCGTTTTGAACAAGTCCCTACCTTCAATGAGCTTCTGGTCTAGTGAAGACAGACAGAATTAACATAAATACATATGATTTCTTCAGTTTCTAGACATTATTAGAAGAAAATATGTAGCCAGGTGTGGTAGCACATGCCTGTTATCCTAGTACTTGGGAGGATAGCAGGTTCAAGGCTAGCCTCAACCACTTAGCAAGACCTGGTTTCAGGATAAGAAATAAAATAAAATTAAAAGGGCTGGGGGTGTAGCTCAGAGGTAGAATGTCCCTTGGTTCAGTCCCCAGTTTAAAAAAAGAGAGAGAGAGAGAAGGAGGAGGAGGAATGTACATTGTAGAATCTGTAATAAAGTAGCTCTTTCTTGGAAGGTGAATTTAAGTTTAAAACCAAAGATGAGAAGCTCATGGCCAAGATCCAGGAAAAGGTTACTTTAAGAAAAGGAACCCAAGACTGAAATGAACTTGACATTTGGGGGCACAGAAAGGCCAAGGTGGGTGGCAGACAGCAAAGAGTGAGGCTGTGAGGAACAAGACTCCGGCCAGGGGCAGATTATATCCAGCTCTTTTGGAATCACAAGGGGTTTGATTTTCTCTGTTTGCAGTGAAACACATTTACCTTTTAGAATGATTTGCCTTTTAGCATGTTTGCATAGAGGCCACATCTGCTGCAGGGAGATCAGGTCCACATGCTGTTACGGCAGGAAAACTGAGATGAAGTTGCTGGGTCCAGGGTTGAGGTAGTAGACATGGAGAGATGTCACTGAATTTTCGGAAGAGGTGTTAGATTTAGAGCCAACAGTGGATTCTTAAGTGGATTCTGTGGGGAGGGAGGCAGATCAGAAACAAAGAATATTATGGGCAACTCTTACGTGCAAATCTAGATCTTAACGGGGATCATTAAAGAATGGTGGCGTGTGTGTTGAGGGGGTACTGGAATTGAACCCAGGGACATTCTACATCTGAGCTACACCCTCAGCCCTATTTTATTTTTATTTTGAAACAGGATCCCACTAGGTTGATGAGTCTCACTACTTGCTGAGGCTGTCCTGAAACCCGTGATTCTCCTATCTCAGCCTCCCAAGAGGCTGAGATTACAGGTGTGCCCACCATGTGGGCAAACCGATAGTATTTAAACTCGCAGGACTGAGAGAGAACACATAATGCATCCGTGTAAATGGAGAAGGGAAGAGATGAGAGTACTGAGTCCTGGGTGCTTTGCTGTGGTTGATCTGGCAGAGCCAGTCAGAGCAGGCAAGCCCCAGGAGAGAGGGGCCAACCATGCTACATGCTCAGGAGAGGCTGGGAAAAAAAGAGGGTGGGCTGGATCGTCGGGCTCAGGCAAGATGTCTGTCTTCTATGATTATTTTATTTACTGGGGATTGCCAGGGGCAGTTTATCTCCAAACTACACCCCCAGGCCTTTTTATTTTTAAATAGGGTCCTACCAAGTTGCTGAGGGCCTCGCTGAGTCGTTGAGACTGACCTCAAACTTGTGGTCCTCTGGACTTAGCCTCCAAAGTACTGGGAGTACAGGTGTTGTGCCACCATACCTGGCTTGTCTTCTATGATCTTGATAAGCACAAGTTGGTTTGTGGGTTGGGCTGGAGGCTGAATAAAGTAAACCTGGAAAGCCAAGTGAGGAAGTAGAGGCCAGTAGACCATTCCTTTGAAGGGAGGAGGAGCAGAGAAATAAGGAGAAATTAGGAGAAAGCAGGGAATCAAAGGAAGACTTTCATTTAATTTATGGGATGAGACATTTTACAACAAGCATGTCACATGTAGACCAGGATGGGAGATGTAGAAATGGATTCTAAAAAGCTGGGTGTGGTGGCACATGCTTGTAATCCCAGTACTTGGAAGACTGAGATAGGAGGATTGCAGGTTCGCTCTCAGACTCAGTGACTTAGACCCTCAGCAACTTAGACCCTGTTTCAAAATAAAGATAAAATAGGGCTGGGGGTGTAGCTCAGAGGCAATCCCCAGCACCACCAAAATAATAATAATAATAATAATAATAATAATAATAATAATAATAATAATAGAAAAGAAAAAAGAAATGGATATCTACTGTTGCAGAGGGGAAGTCCTTGAGAAGGAAAGGGGCTGACTTCAAGAATACAAAAGGAAGCCGGCGGGCGTGGTGGCGCACGCTTGTAATCCCAGCATTCGGGAGGCTGAGACCGGAGGATCCGGGTTCGCAGCCAGCCTCAGCTACCTAGTGAGGCACTCCGCAACTTAGTGAGACTCGGTTTCAAAAATAAAGAATAAAAAATAGGGCTGGGGGTATGGTTCGGAGGTAAAATGCCCCTGAGTTCAATCCCCAGTACCACAAAAAAAAAAAAAAAAAAATACAAAAGGAAGGGTTGGTCGTGGATAGAAGAGACTGATAATTGTTCCAGGAGTGGGAACATACCAGTGGGTACACATGCAGGAGGCAGGTGGACTGTTGGGGGAGTCGGGGTAATTGTTTGCTGGTCTTTGGTCACCATTACTAGCCATGTCCTTCTCTCCTGGAGACGATGAGTGTGGGCTGTGCCAGGAGCTCCTCTACATGCAGAGATTCATGTCCTGATGTCTCAGCAAGTAACACAGATCCACACCTATATCTCTAGAAGTGGCACCAACAGCACAGGTGTTAAGTCCTGATTTTTAGGAAAAATGAAGGAGGGGCAGAGAAGCTCTGAGGACCACAATGGACATTGCACTGGCTTGACTGGAGCCCGGCTTCCCTCTGGGGTTTACAGCCACACCGGGAGCACCCAGGGATACAGTGTTGGCTGGGGATGGGGGTCCTTGCTGCAGGCGCCCCCTCCACAGTGCCAAGGGCGCAGTGATTTGGGGCACTGTTTGGCTGAGCCAGGTCAGGTCTGGTTCTGATTCTGTTTCTTCTGAGTGGGTTACCTTCCCCTATGAACTCTGCGCCTTTTTCTTCCCGGAAGGAAGGTGTTTGGGCGGGTGCGGGCGCGTGCCTGTACACTTCAGCTCCTCTCTTCTTAGCCTATTTTCTTTTTGCCTTTTACTCTGCCCTCCTCTCTGCCTCCTTTCTCCTTTCTTTTTCTCTCCTCCCTCCTCTCCTTCCTGCAAGTGTGGAAAACCTGCTCTGTTCTAGGCAAACATTAACCCCTGGCGACTCTTTCAAGAGGGAAGATAAATCCTAGGGGAGCGAGAAGCGAGGTGCAGGGGCCAGAATGGCGAAAAGCAGGTCGGGCGCGGGGGCCAGCGCTGCTCGGCGGTCCCAGCGGGTGGTCGCCTGTCCTGCTGAGCGGTGTGCCCTGGGGGTCCGCGGGCGGGTGCAAGAGAGCCGACGCCCCCATTCCCCCACCCTCCGCATCTCACCAGTAACTCCTCCTCTTCCCACCCCCGCAGCTTGTGCAGGTCTTCCAGAGAGTAATAAATGCGAGCTGGAGCCCCCAACTGGGCGAGGGGACCCAGAGGCTGCTTTGAAACTCTGAGCCTGTGAAAAGGGGCTCGGGCGGTTGTCCTACGGTCCCCGCAGAGACGCCCCAGCACCCGCTTTTCCTCCTTCCTCGTAGCCAGGGCCATTTGCCCTCCCCGGGAATGGGTGGTCTGAGTGGACGCCGAGGGCGTCAGGGCGCTGAGCTGCGTGTCACGGCCAGGACCGGGGCTGCTCCCCCAGGTGAGGAATTTAACACCCACATTTTCACACCACCCGAATGCGCGGCTGGACAAGGGGTACAGGAGAGAACTATTCCAGTCTGCAGTGCCAGGTCACCCACGGGAGGAGCTGGAAAGCAATGGAGTTCGAGAGACGGGGTCATTGGAGTTTCATTTGATCCCCCCTTAACCTTTTCAGGGCCTGAAGGTGACAGCTATTTGGAGGGTCCAAGCTCGGTCAGCAGAGTGACCTTGGACAGGTCACCTAACCCTTTCGGAGCCTCCGTCTAATACTCTCTTATGGAGATGTTACCCCACCCCCACCCCCAGTTCTGTGTACCTCCCAGAACCTTGAACCAGCAGTTGGTGGGACAATCCTGACCCTCTTTTTCTGGGCAGAAACTATAAAATTTGAGGAAAAGGAGACTATACCATAATTAAAAGGTTTTGAAAAAAATATTTCAGCTTTATTGAGATATAATTTACCAAAGGCTCTTTTCAATGCTCCCCACTGCCAAAGGCAGACAATTGCTTTGTTGAGATGGGAAGAGCTAGGGACTTCCTGCGGTCTCTTGGCCCAGTTCCACCGGGTTTACTGCAACTAATAATAATGACTATTTGTGTTGACTAGGCATTAGGCGCTGTGTTTTAGGTAAATGAATTGTCTCTTAATCCCTGCAACTACTCAGTTAGATGCCATGACCCTCATTTTACTGACCGCCACTTTCTACTTATGGATCTGAGATCTCAACAAGTCCAGGGAATCCTAATCCTGTCTTTAGAGAGGTAAGCAAAATGATTGGCTAGGGCACAAGGGAAACCTCTGGATTAGGAATTAGAATTCCAGATATCACACCAGAGTTTTCCACTGTTAGGCCCAGGAGATTATGTGAGGCTTTCTTCCAAGAAAACATTACTCTCTGCGCTTTGGGATCTGTAGTGGGAGGTGAATAAACTCCCAGGAAGGTAGTTGGTGGGTGGCCATAATTTTTCTAAAAAAAAAAAAAAAAAAAAAAGGAAAGCCACTTTCATTCAAAGGGGCTGTGGAATTCCGGTTGGAAATGGGTTTCTTTGCAGCTAATCTGAGAGGCTCTTTGGATGCTCCATTCCAGAAACCCACAACTCACACTTCGGGTCACAAAATCTGGGACATTTATTTGCCAAGCCCCATGGATGCTGTCCCCAAGGACCCTCCCCGCCCCTGCCTGCTCTCCTTTGGAGCAGAACGAAGCCCATTCCAGGGCTTTTGCAGGAAGTCTTCAGGCCCTTGCGTCCGGCCCCTTTCAACATCAAAGCCCCCCCTGAGAGCAAAGGGCTTTGAAAAGATACGAAATGCTCGGCTCCTTATCGCGTCCTCCCTCTCTCCCGAGCAGGTCGTAAATTCCGACCCTCCGCGGCCACCCTTTCTCCCCTCGGCTCTTCTTGCCCCAAGGTCTCAAAGGACAAGCCCGTCACTCCCGCCCCGCCCTCGGTCCTGGTGGGGACCGAAAGTAGCGGGGATGGGGAGGGGGCGAGGTCTGGGACTTGTTAGAAGGCAGGGCGCAAGGGGCGCCCCTGCGCCGCCAGGACATCAGTCTGGAGACGGTGCCTTGGCTTCCTGCGGGGGCGGCGGGAGGCGGCGTGGCGGGGGGGGGGGCAGGTCTGCAGGAGGCTACCCCGGGGAGGGCTCCCCTCACGGCCTCCCTGCAGCTCCGCGCGGTTGCAAGCTCCCGCCGTCTGTGTGTGCTTCTCCACAGGTCAGGAGGGCATCCTGCGCTGCCACCCGGACCTGGCAGGCCGAGAGCTGCAGCGGGGCACGCTCACCGCCGAGTCACTGCGGGAACAGAGCGGCGCGGGCCTGACGACCCTGGGCGCGCATGAGCAGGGACAGCTGGCCGAGCTGAACGCCCAGTATCGCGCGCGCTTCGGCTTCCCCTTCGTGCTTGCTGCGCGCCTCTGCGACCGTGCCGCGGTGCCCCGGGAGCTGGCACGCCGGCTGCACTGCCACCCGGCGCAGGAGCTGCGCACCGCGCTGGGAGAGGTGAAGAAGATCGGCCACCTGCGCCTCGCGGACCTTCTAGGCGCCGACCCCTCCAGGCCCTAGCGGGCGCGCAGGCTGGGAACCCCGGACGCCTGCCGGGCTGCACGGGGGCGGTGGTCCGGAGCTGTGCCCCCTGGACGGGAGGCTTGGGCCTGGAACAGCGTCCGCATATGCGCACGAAGGAAATGGAGAATTGAGGCAATAGTACAAGAAATGAGTCCTTTTGTCTCTTTACCCCCATGCGCGCGTCCCCAAATGTCTGTGCAGTTCAGTGTGTTGCCCCCGATTCGCACAGCTAGCTGCTTCCGTTCTTTCCTCGCTTTGCCGCCTGCAGACACCACCAGCCTTTGGGGATCCCGAAGCACGCGGGGCTCTTGTTGGGTCTCCACCCTCTCCTCTGCTGAGCCCGAGCTGCAAGGCAAAACAGTGGAATGGGGATCACGTATTCCGCAGCGGTTTGTCTGCGTGTTTGTTTTTCTTCTCCCGCCTCGTTTGCTGCATCTGACATTTACATGCGAGCAAGCGGAAGCGGCTTTCTCGCTGTGGGGTACTGTCGGAAGCGGGAGCTAGCAAAGCGAAGTGTTGGCCTTCGGCCGGGGCCTGGGGAAACTGCAGGAGGAGAGCGAAGGGCCGAGGAAGAGCCTCTCCAAGGGCTTGCGTTGGGAAGGCGCCCCGTGGGGGCGGGCGGAGGAGCCGAAGCATCCAGGGTAGTGGTGGGGGTGTGGGAGGCGAGTGGATCTCCAAGCTGGATGGTCCTGAAATTCTGGAGCCCTTGGGCCTTTAGGGGCGGATTGGTCTGCCCTCCGACACCATCAGTCATTAAAATAACAGTAACACTCGTTTTGTGCAGCCCTGGGCATTGTGAGCCCTAGGATGAAGGCGGTACTCCATTGTACTGAAAAAATAGAGGGCCACTGGTGCCTGCTGAAATCCTTTCGCGCTGGAGAGATCTGGGGAGCTCCTCAATCCTGGGTCCTAGAGTTGAGCGGGTACAGTTGTACATGCGACTAGGGAAAGAACAGTCTCTCTCTCTCTCTCTCTCTCTCTCTCTCTCTCTCTCCCTCTCACACACACACACACACACACACACACACACACACACACACACACACACATACATTCAGTGTAACAGGCCCCAACAAAGACCACTTAAGCTTCTGTTGGCAAAGGAGAAACAAACCATTCACGATTCACTTCCTTCGCAGCACAGGGGGAGAGGCAAGGGCAGGGCAGAGCTGCCCTTTGGAAGGCAAGGTCTTCCATTAGTGGTCGCATGCTGTTAGCTGTGGCAGCAAAACACAACAGAACACACAAACCCCTTTTCTCCATCAAGAGTTTCACCGTGGCACCCTTGATTCTAGGCCTGGTGGTCCACAGAAATAAATCCATCCAGGAATACTAGAAGTTTTAATGGAGGGACCCTTTGTCCTCTCCCTTCTCTCAGGAATTCCCTGCTAGTAGTAAGAGTGTAGGACAGCAACCCTGGCCTTCAGGTGTGCCAGGGAAGCAGCTGCCGCCAGCATCCCAAGCCTGAGCCACCTGGGGGTTACATGCATCAGGTGCATACCAGTTCATGTACTCTGGACCCCTAAGGTAGGTGCTGCACTGGGAGACTGGGGCTAGATGCCCTTCCTGATGCACAGGAGGACCACTGCTTAAAGAAAAAAATAAAAAATAAATTATAATATTTTTTGACCCAAGATCCAAACACCGCAGGTTGGGCCTGAGACTCAGAATAGTCCACTTTACTCAAAGCACCCTGCCCAGCCCTGGGGTGACTCCAAAGCTTAGATAAACGGGCCCTAAAATGCAGAGTCCACGCTCTTTTGTAAATGTGCTCAGCAGAAGAGAAGAATCCACCGGGGCAAGATTCCCAGAGCTATTTTTAGCCCCAGCGTAGATGTGATCTGGGATTCTTAGGCACGACCTGGTGTCTCCAATTACACAATTACATTTGAACAGTCCAGAGCGTGTCCTGGAAATGGTTTATTCCTGCAGGAAAGGGCACGGGTGGGGACAAATAGCTGGATCTGCCCTTTTCGAAGGAATTGGGAAGGGTGCATCTAGAGCAGGCTGCACAGGGTCTCTTCCGAGAACGCCAGAGCTGAGCGCGGGCCGCCGCGAAAGCCGGAGCTGGAGGCAGGAACGAGGTTCCTGGGCTGGGAAGGCTCTTACTTTCCCCTTCCAGAGAGCAAGAGGCTGAGGCCAGTTCTTGCGCGGCCAGGTCTCCTGGTATGGTCCGTGGTATGGCCGGCCAGTTTTCTTTGGCCGCATGTTGTCTCAAATAATTGCCACGCCCTGGGCTTCTATGGCCCTTCGCACCAGGCAGGCGCTTTCAGGTTTCCGGGCTCTGGTGCGCAGGATGCGGGAGACCGACCCGCTCCGCAATGACTCGGGCTACCAACCCGGACTCCAGCGCGCTTGCCGGCCCCGGGCCGCCGGGCAGTGAAGAGATCACTCGCGGGCGGCCCAGCAAACATCAGGGGGCGCAGAAATAATTGGTGCGAACTTGAGGGTGAACAACGAATGCTTTACTTACTAATTCGTTAAGAAGAAAAGAAAACAAAAAGAACTACGATGGCAACGTTAAGAAGAGATGGAGGTGGGAGAGCTGATTTGGATTTCTGTGACCCGACAAGCTTTCCAGGCGCGCAACCTTAGGAGGTGGGGGGCGGCTTTGCAGATGTTCACTTCCCTTTGAAATATACCAGCCTGGCCTGCGGATGCTGCGCGCTGCGGGTAAACCGAGGAGAGGAGAACGCGCCAGGCAGGCTAGGAACACCGAAGCCGATCCGAGTGTGACATTTGCCTGTAGAACTGGGAAATTGAATGGGGCCTTTTAAAATTGTATCTGAAATGATAGACTTTTGCTCTATGTGTCCCAAAAGGGTCCACAGACTCTGATTTGGGAAGAAAGAAAGGCAGAAAACGCTAGACACACATTCTATGCATAACTCTTACTCATTTGAAATTAGACACATTTCCAGAGATCAACCACAGGGTATCTGTTATCATTCAAGAATAGACAAAAGCTAGCCAGGTATATTGGCACACGTTTGTAATCCCAGAATTTGAGAGGCTGAGACAGGAGAATTGCAGGTTCTAGGACAACCTCAGCAAATAATGATACCCTCATTAACCTAGAGAGACACTGTTTCAAAATTTAAAAAATAAATAAATAAAATAGGGCTGGGGGTGTAGCTCAGAGGTAGAATGCCCCTGGGGTTTAATCCCTAGTGCCACCAAAAATAAAATAAAATATAAATAAAAATTAAGAAAGAATAGACCAAAGCTTCCCCACCCCTCCCAAAAGTGTTTGCTGTGAGACAAAAGTAGATGGAGACCTTTTTTTGTCAACTGGAGAAAATCTGGGATGGTATTTGTGGGAAATTTGCCATTCAATAAGCCAATAAATGGCAGTTAGCAGGTGCTGGTGAGAGAGAGAGATAAGTAGTACAGGGAAAGTGGGCAGGATTGTAACGACTGTAGAACCTGGTCATTTTGGTACTATTTCATGTAGAGGGTGGGGTGGAGAGCCCGAATTTCCTGAACCATACCAGTTGGTTGTGTTGGGGATACGTTTCCAGGGTGGCATAGCAGCTATAGTAATAATTAACATCTACACAAACTGTTGCTAAGTTGCAAAGAATGCACAAATAGTAGCTTATTTAATTGTAGGGACTTGAACAGCTCTCTGTGCAACCTTGGGAAAATCGCCTAACTTCTCTGGGTGTCACATTCTCCTTTGAAAAATAGAAGGGGTACACAGACTCTAAGACTCCTGACTCCTCGCTAGGGAAAGCAGCTGGTCCCTGGGTACATCCAGAAGAGGGGAACACTTATCCACAGAAACTTATTCTGGAGGGCTTCCGGGGAATGTATTTTTTTATGATAAACAAAGGTCATTCCGGGCACAGGACAATGGTGAGTGAACAAATGTTAATTGAAGGCCTGGCACACCAAAGCCACGTGGTAACATCGGACTGGAGTCGACCTGGAGAGCCTGGTTCTTTCTAGTTTCTCTCTATTTCCAGGACTGGGGCCCTATGGGGTCACCAATCTGTGAGATTCCCCCCTCCCCAGGGATTTAAATATGTTCTGTGCTCATCTACCACACAAAATTACAGTGCAACATGCATACCTTAGACCATGTCCACAGACCTTGCTTTCAGAACAAAAAGAAAAAAGTGAGCAACTACTATTTATTTCTACAACTTCCATTTAATGAATGAAGCCAGATTTATATCGCTTGACTATCAGACCCCTCCTGAGGATTTTTCTTTTTTCTATTTCTTGGGGGGGATACTAGGGGTTGAACCCAGGGACATTCTACCTCTGAGCCATACGCCCAGCCTTTTTTATTTTTAATTTAGTTTTATTTTATTTGTGGTGCTGGAAATTGAACCCAGGGCATTTTGCCTCCAAGCCCAGTATTTTATTTATTTATTTATTTATTTATTTATTTATTTATTTATTTATTTATTTATTGCTGTACTGAGGATGGAACCCAGGGGCATTCTACCTACAAGCTACATCCCCTAGCCCTATTTTTTATTATTCTATTTTGAAACAGGGTCTCACTAAGTTGCTGAGGGCCTCACGAAGTAGCCAAGGCTGGCTGCGAATCTGGATCCCCTGGTCTCAGCCTTCCAAGTACTGGGATTACAAGCATGCGCTGCCTTGCCCAGCTCCTATTTTAGTTTTTATTTGGGAACAGGGTCTCACTAAGTTGCTGAGACTGGCCTTGAATAACCTTTGATCCTCCTGTATCAGCCTCCCAAGTGCTGGGACTTCAGGAATGACCACCATGCCCAGATGAAGTTTTTAATTTTCTTTGATCCCTTGGCTATGATAATGTATTTTGGATGAAGGAGCAGGGGAAAAAATGTACTTCTTGCCTAGAATCAGAACACTTGGCCACCCCCAGATGACAGGCCCAAGACTGAGACTGATGCCTCCTTCTCCCATGCTCCTGCAGCTGGCACCTGAGTGGTAAAACTCTAGTCCACAGTGACCTCCCGTGAATCCAAGAACTTCTCCTTAGGTAGAGAAGACCAGACACCCAGTGTGCTTGCAAGGAAAACATTCTTCACTCTGCTGGAGGAGGCCACATCTGCTCTTGTGAATGAAACCAAGCAGCTGTGGGCAGCTGCGCCCCTGCCCCTGCTGTTGGGGTGAACATGTTGGGCTCCATTGTGGCCTGATGGGGCAGGACAGGTGGTGGACTCCAGGAAGGCCTTAGAGAAAGGACACTGGTATTGATTTCCTTCCCAGAGATGTTAGCCTAGTGTACTGTGGGAGGGCAGGGTGGGGGTTTTGGGGGGTCAGATCATCCATTATTGAGTTTTTCTTTGTGTGAGTGGATTGTTGATTAAGTGGAGTGGCTGAAAGACTCCCTAAACTCCCAATTAAGGAGAGACTGGACAATTTTCCATAGCACCAAGGACTGTCAGGCTGAATGATTTCCTGGCAAACATTCTCTTCCTTCTCACTCTTCCTTAATTATCCTGGAGATTCGGGTCAATACAAGGTGATGGTTCCCAGTGTAGGGATAATTTTCATGATCTACAAGGGATTCATCCAAAGGTAGATTTTCATGCCAAGATAGGTAGTCTATCTGGATTATGTGGGTCACCAGGCTCCTCAGTTTTCAGGAGCCACAAATACTAGCCAGAGCAGGGTCCCCCTAAGCAGAAGCAAATGCCTGGGACCTTTGAGCAGGGAGGGAGCTGTGTCAATGATCTGTGGATTTAAGGAGTGTCTCATCTGCCTGGCAAGGCAGCCCGCCTCTTCCGGCAGCCTCCTGCTCCCCACCCACCTCTAAATTCCTGCTGGGCCACTGGCCCGAATCCTGGAAGCTGGAATCTTCTTCAAGGAATGTGGAATGGCCTCTGCACCACTGGTGACAAAGAGTTGTCCCTGTAGATAACCTGGGGCTGCCCAGCCGTCTTCCTGCCACTTTATTTACCTGGATCTCTTTCTTCTTACGTTCCTCAGCCCTTAAAAGTCAACTCCAGCTCGGGCTCCCTGTGGATGCAGCTTCAGTCCCAGCCTGGGTTCCAGTCCCCAGGCTTCCCAAACAAGATCCTCCCTCCCCACCTTTTGCTGCTGGCTTCTCTAGCCCCACACTGGTTTAGTGACCAAGAGGTGCAGGATACTTGAAGGGAGACTCCAAAAGTGGGGGTTGGGAAAGTCCATCCAAGTCCCTTCTTGGGGAGTCTCAGCTCAGACCAAAAAACATCAAGAAAGCTGCCAAGCACCTTGGGCCCAGAGCTGAGCAATCCCTGCAAGGGGTTCCAGTACAGGTGGCTCTGGATCCTGCCAGTGCTGTCCAGCCCAGAGCTGGCCTCCAACCTGTCCACCTGCTAGGGCTGTCCAGATGAAAGACACCCAGACCCTTTCCCATCTGCCACCTTCTACAAATATCAGAGCTGTTCCCACAGCCCTGACCCTTTTGGGGGCACCCAGCTAGGCTCTCCCTTGGCTGAGAGGGGCAGTCTGGATATGGGGGGACACTTCAAGGACATAATAATCAGCTCCTTTTCCTTCACCAAACACCAAACCCCCAGGAGAAGCATGTGCTTCTACTAGTAAAGGATGGGCTTTTGCCCTTTTGTCCTTTCTCATGCTCAGGTACCCAGGTGAGGCTTGGGCTTCCCCATGGTTCTGCCAGCCCTGGGGTATCCAGCTTGACCAAGAGGCCAGAGCAGCCCCAGGCCACTCCCAAAGCAGTTGGGTGCACAGGCTGGATCCTTTTTCCAGGGCAGAGCACAGAGACACAGCTGGAAAATGGGGACAATTAGCCAATGGGCCCCTGCCATAAAAACTCAGGAAGCGGCCACCACAGTCGGAGGGAATGGCTGTCTCTAATAAAGCGATTGTTCCCAAGAATGCTAGCATTCCAAAGACACAGGCTCGGGGCTCCCCGGGCTTCCAGAGCTCAGGCCTGGGAGGGGGCTGTGAGAGATGGAAAGGGGGACTGTGTCTTCAGGAAGAGGAGGAAGATCTTTGCTAGATCAAAAGTCTGTAGTGCCCACTGTGTCACCTCCCACATTCCTGCCCCCTGGGGACTGCTAGCACCCCCTTTCTGCCCTTCCCTTAAAGATTTAGATTCTGTAATGGGGTTTGCAATTGATTTCCAGTTTTATTTCTTGGGAAGTGAGATGGTAGCACTGAACTGCCCCAGCCAGGTCCCTGGGAAGGTCTCCAGGAAGACAGACTGGGGAATCCTGTCTCTTGGGAATTAAGCTCCCTAGCTCTTTCATACCTGGACACCCTCATTTTTTTTTAATTTTTTTTCGGTACTGGTGATTGAACCCAGGGACATGCTACCTCAGGGCTACATCCCCAGTCCTATTTTTAATTCTTAATTTTGAAACAGGGTTTCACTAAGTTGTGGAGGGCCTCACTAAGTAGCTGAGGCTTGCCGAGATCCTCCTGTCTCAGCCTCCCAAGTACTGGGATTACAAGCGTGCACCATCACACCCGGCTCCCTGGACACCCTCGATTTTAACTTCCTTCCTTGTAAAATGCAAAGGGTGGAAGAAAGCAGAGAGTGTGGGCTCCGGTATCCCTGGGCTAATTCTAATAGCGCTTTGGTCTGTCTGCACTAGGCAGTTTGATGGCTGTCACCTATAAAATGAGGAGGGTAATAGCACCAGCTTTGTCCCTGATCCTGAGAGAGCTGAGGATTGAGGGCGATAAAGGACCCTGGAAAGCTCTCCTGAGGTGATGGGAGGCCAGGGACAGTAGCAAATACCCAAGAGAGGCGCTTGACAATGGAAACTCACAGGTGCAGGTGCCCAAGAAGGAGAGTAGCCATGCCTCAGATTCCCGGTGTGTGACACCATGGAGTCAGCCTGCCCAGCCAGATGGCCAGCAGCAGCGAACCTCCCAGGGAAGCCAGGCAGCGCTAACTGGTTCCCAGAGAGGAGAGGAGGTGCATGGTGGTCACCCATTGTTAGCCCCTCCAGAGGTGGCGGAGAGGAAGATGGGCAAGGCAGAAAGAAGCCTCCTCACTCACCTCTCTATGTTCCTGATTCTGGCCTCACAGGTCTAGTCCCACGATGGCCCTTCCAGCCCTGGGCTCCTTGGGACAGTGTCCAGACCCCAAAGGGGTCCCTTCTCAGCCTGTGCCCACTTGGAGCTTTTCATTAGCAGTAATTAACAAGGGCTCTGGGTTGCTTTCCCATCCCTGGGAGAGGAAAACCAAATTCCATCAGAGAATGTTTTACTTTGTAAAGGAGAAAGGGTTTTTAAGACATGGGTATGATGTAAGATGTCAATATCTGTTCTGGACTACCCTTTCTTGATTTTTAATCACTTACTTAAATATGATAAGCGTACAAGTGTAGCTTGCTGAGTGTGTGTGTGTGTATGTGTGTGTGTGTGTGTGTGTTACTGGATTTGAACCCAGGGGCATTCTACCTCTGAGGTATACCCCCAGCCCTTTTTATTTTGAAACAAGGTTTTATTAAGTTGCTGAGTGACTAAATTGCATAGGATGGACTCAAACCTGCGATCTGCTTGTCTCAACCTCCCAAGTACTGGGATTACAGGTGTGTGTGCACCACCACGCCAAGCTTGAATTGTCACAAACTGAACAAACCATGAACCCAGCACTTTGCTCAAGCCATAGAAAGTTACCAACACCCCTGGGGATCCCCTCTGACTCCCCTTCAAGTACTGCCCTGCAAGGTAACCACTAGCCAACTTCTACCACAGACCGCTGGTTTTGTGGTTGAGACATTTGATTCTTGAATGTAAATTTGTTTAAAAATGAATTGCTTTAACTCAAATCCCAAAAGTAAGGTGAATTCAAAGATGCAGCCTGAAGCTGGAGAGCAGAAGGCGAGTAATTTCCTTGGGCAAGCAACTAAATGATTAGCGGTGAGGGTTGTTTGGGGGCGGACGTGGACCGGCCTAGGGCGCAGGCGGAAAGGAATCGGCACTTCTTTTACGGCTCCTCTGCTCCTCTCGTCACTTGTCACTTCTTCGGTGGGTCAGAAACGTTCTCATCAAAGCAATGGCTCCTGTTTCTCTTTCTTGATCGCCTCCTTTCCTGTAAATGCATAAACAAGACAACTTCAGTCTCTCAGCCCAGATTCCCAGCGAGATAGCTCTCTCTCTCTCTCTCCCTGGCTTTTTCTAAGTCTCTGGATTTCATTCTTTGAACCTGTGATTGGAGGTTAAAGTGCACTGGGTTGGAAGGAGGAAGCTCTTAACAATAAAGGTTTGAATATTTAGCTGTGATCTGGTCGCAGCTCTCTCGCGAGCTTCCCCAACCCCTTTATCTTTTAAAATGCAAATCGTGTTTCGGGGGGCTGTGCCCTGAGCGCGCGCTGCGCCTGGACGTCTCCAGCCATTGGTGTCTGTGTCATTACTAATAGAGTCTTGTAAACACTCGTTAATCACGTAAGGCCGCTGGCCAGGGCTCCGCACGCCAGCCTGTGGCGGGTCTTCCCCGCCTCTGCAGCCAAGTAGGAAGGAGGTGGGAGGAAAGAAGGGAAAAAAAGAGAGAGGGAGGAGGCAGGCCAGAGGGAGGGACCGCCTCGGAGGCAGAAGCTCGGCGAGGTGCCGGCGGAGCACCGCGCTGGCTGGGGAGCAGCCACTCTTCTCGCCCCTCGTCTGAGCCCTCCTCGCCCCCTGCACCGCCCTCCGGCAGCCTCCAGCGTCTGTCCCCTGGCAGCATGGTGAGGTCTGCTCTCGGGCCCTCGCCACCATGTACGTGAGTTACCTTCTGGATAAGGACGTGAGCATGTACCCCAGCTCCGTGCGCCACTCTGGTGGCCTCAACCTGGCGCCGCAGAACTTCGTCAGCCCCCCGCAATACCCGGACTACGGTGGCTACCACGTGGCGGCCGCGGCGGCCGCGGCAGCGAACTTGGACAGCGCTCAGTCCCCCGGGCCGTCCTGGCCCGCCGCGTACGGCGCCCCGCTTAGAGAGGACTGGAATGGCTACGCGCCCGGGGGCGCAGCGGCGGCCAACGCCGTGGCCCACGGCCTCAACGGAGGCTCCCCGGCCGCCGCCATGGGCTACAGCAGCTCTACCGACTATCACCCGCATCACCACCCGCACCACCACCCGCACCACCCGGCCGCCGCGCCTTCCTGCGCCTCGGGGCTGCTGCAGACACTCAACCCCGGGCCCCCGGGGCCCGCCGCCACCGCCGCCGCGGAGCAGCTCTCCCCCAGCGGCCAGAGGCGGAACCTGTGCGAGTGGATGCGGAAGCCCGCGCAGCAGTCCCTTGGAAGCCAAGGTAAGCTGCGGCCTCGGGAAGGCGCGGGCCGGTCAGGCGGCTGCAGGATCGGCCGCTGGTCCAGGGCGCACCGGGGCATCCCGAGCGCTCTGCGAGTTAAGAGCCGGGAGGGGCGGGCGAAGTGACAAATTCAGGGGGGCTGGCTTCCCGGGTGTCCCTGGCTACTGATCCCCGGGGGCTCACAACCCTGGATTCAGTTTAGGGTGGAAGAAAGGCGTCCTCTTTGCAAGAGTTCCCCATTCGCAACCTGGGACACCTTCAGGAAGGTATCGGGGAATGTCGGCGTGAGCGTGGCTGGCCCGAGCAGAAGTGCGCCCTCCCCATTTGTGCTCCTGAGGTGGCACCAGGCCGCCGAGAAGGAGCCGCGTCTACACCATTTGTCCTGTGCGCTCCTTCTCCATCCCAGCCACTCCGGAGGAGAGGTGGCCCGAGGGCCGCAAGGCTGCGCTTCGGCCAGGTTTAGACTGTAAGGCCAATTCAAGGGTTCAGATACAGTAAGTGGAGGAACAGAGACAGCTGCTGTCGCCGGAAAAAAGGTGCTGACGAAAGAGCTGAGGGTAGGGGGCACGCCTAGATCCCAGGACCTTTGATCTGTAAAGGGATTATTCCAAGCAAAGGCGGAAGGCCAGACTGGATCCTTTTCTGAAACCTTCATTTCAAGGGTGTGTGTGCGTGTGTGTGTGTGTGTGTGTGTGTGTGTGTGTGTGTGTGTGTGTGTTTCAGGACACTCGGGGATGCTCCCGCAAAGACCCTAGGTCTACCCGACTGCGGAATTCCTAGGCTCTGGGTCGTTCCTTCTGGCTCGGGAGGTACTTGGAGGTAGGTAGGAAGGAAGAATAGGTGCGGCGGGAGAGACTTATGGGTGTCCCGGTTCTGCTCCAGGTAGTCTTTCCCCAGCCTCCCAGCGCTTCCGTTTATTCTTGCTTCCCTCCGCATGCAGGTTATGACCACGTTGCAGAGGTTTATAGCCAATTATAGTCGTATAAATCAGAGCACCCGTTGGGGGCTGTCTCTGGACAACGGCTTCTGCGTCACTGAGCACATGCCCGGAGCGCCCTGGTGGGAAATGTCGCTGGGGGAGAAGGCCACCGATCAGCTTGGGGTGGGGGCTGCTCCGAGCCTGGGTTTGGTCCTTTCCCGGAGACGTCTCAGATCCGAGCTCTCCCAAAGCCTCCTTTAGAGTTAGCTGGGGTCACCGACGGCCCAAGGGAGACCTGGTGCGTGTCGGGGGAGGGTAGCGGAGAGGGCGAGCCGCAGGAGCTCAGGCCGCGGGGTCAGCAGATGAGAGGCCGCTGTGAAGTCCCGCGCGGAGGTGGCAAGCCCGCGGTCAGCGCCGGGCGCCCTTGTGATGTTAATGTCGCGCGGCCACAGCCCGCAGGCCGGAGCCCGACGCCTCTGCGGAGCGTCATCTGTCAAGGGGCGGAGGGGGGTGGGTACCCTCCCGGTCCGCTTTGATATACACCTTCCCAACCCCGCTATTGTCTCCTTTAGGGCCCGGAAAGAGGGTGGTGACTTTCGCAGTCAATATTGAATTCTGACAAGTCCCTCTCATCCCTCCCCTCTCTCAGCCCCCCTCCTCGGTTCCCAGGGGGTGCGGGGCACCTCCAAGGCCCTTGGGGCGCGGGCTGTAGAGCGCACCGGTTCCTGGTCACCGCGTCCGCTGGCCCTCCCAGAACAGTGCAGGGACAGCACCCAAGCGAAAGCCGCTGCGAGGCACCCCAAGGCGAGTATCGCTCAAGCGGTGTTCGGCTGCGGGACTACCCTGCTTCGTGCTCCCCAGGCCGGGCGGTGTCCTTTACGCTCCAGATAGGCTCCAGCGCCAGCCCTGTCTCAGACTATCGGTGCCACCTAGTCCGGTTCTGTGCAAAGGGACAGCGCCGTGGGTCTTTGGCGGTAACGCGTGTGAACGCGCCCGCCACCTACCAGGCTCCCAGGACGCGTTAGTTCCCTTTACTGTCCTAGCAGGCACCGGGTCCCAGCCGCAGCGCCCATTCAAATGCGCCTGCCGGGCGGTGTTTATGTTAATGCGCCTGGCCTGGCGCGGAGTGGGATGAAAGCCGGCCGCCATTTGCTCAGTAGTGTAATTCAAACAGAATGCGGTTGTTATTAAGGCATTGAAAGGGCTTTTCTTTGATAAGATCGCCTTGTCCTGCATTGTTTGCGGCTGTGTTCTCCTTTCAGCAGCTCGGGGGAGCTCCCTCTGATCCCGCCTGTCTCTTCCCAGGGCGCTTTTGTTGTGGTTTCCAAAGGGTTTTACCTGAACAAAGTCGGCCTGCGGGGCATTAAACACCTCCAGGCAACTCCCAGCCCCTTTAGATCTTCCTAGTGGACTGAGCACTGGCGGTTGAACCTGCTCAAGACCACCCGGACCTGGGATGCGGTGGGAGAGATTGGCTCTTGGCCCCCCAGCCACCAGGGGCTGACCCAGGACAGACCCCGTGGAGACTTGAGGCTGGGGCCTGCTCCTACACCAGCAACACTATTTGTCAAGGCCCTTCAGTAAAACAATCAATCCAAGATTTAATATGTTGACTCAATCCAATGATCATAGATCACTAGTCAGGATAGCTCCAACGGGGTTTGTGGCAGGAATACATGGAGAATTGAAAAAAGATGTAGGTGTTTGAGGCTGAACCTGGTTCAGGCAGGTATCAAGTGTCCCCAGCAGGAGGCATGTTCAGCCTGCCAGCATAGGGTACAGCCAGAACTGCTGAGCTGAGCGTTCCAATGGATAAGCCTGATGTGTGGGAGTGATTCTTGAGGGGACCAGCCAGCCCCTGTACCCCTCTTTCCACTTGTAGAAAAACAAATCGAAACTAGCCCCACCCCATAACAGTATAACCCCAGCTGTTTTCATGGTAGGATACCAGTTCTGGTAGGCTTGATAATCCGGATAGTCCCAGGCCTCTGGACACTCTAAATATATTGCAGAACCGTTTTTGGTTTATCAAAAGGGTGAGCTGGGCTGGGTTCTGCTGTCTGTGTGTGAATTTTAGATTTTCTTAATTTTTAAGCACCACTTAACCCCAAGGTCAGTTTAGTTGTCCCTGCTAGGCTCACACCCTCCCTCTCCCCCAGGATGGTGTGTGTGTGGGGGGTCTTGTCAGACTTGGCAGGAACCAGCCAAACCCTGGCCTCCCAGAGCGATGGAAGAAGAGAAATGGCCCCCTGGGTTAGCGAGGTTTGTCATTACCTATGACTGATAGGCTGCCTTGTGGCACTCGGACCTAACTTCTCCTTCCTCCACAGTGAAAACCAGAACGAAAGACAAATACCGCGTGGTGTACACGGACCACCAGCGGCTGGAGCTGGAGAAGGAGTTTCACTACAGCCGCTACATCACCATTCGGAGGAAGGCGGAGCTGGCTGCCACACTGGGGCTCTCTGAGAGGCAGGTGGGAATCGCCCTGCTCCCCCAGGGCCTGGCTTCTGCCTAGGGGAGATCTGGAGGGGAGAATGAGACAGCCTGGTCAAGGGTCCACCTTGTTCTGTGAGTAGATTAAAAGAAAGCATTTGGAGCCGGGCATGGTGGTACACACTTGTAATCCCAGTACTTGGGAGGCTGAGAGAGGCCCTCCACAACTGAGTGAGACCCTGTTTCAAAATAAAGAATTTAAAAAATAGGGCTGGTGGTGTAGCTTGGAGGTAGAATGTCCCTGGGTTAAATCCTCAGTACTCAGGGGGGAAAAAACAAAAACAAACAAACAAACAAAAAACTTCCTTTAGTAGAGCTTGGTAGTGTACACCTGTAATCCCAGTAGTTGGGGGACAAAAACAGAAAGATCACAGGTTTGCTGTCAGCCTAAGCAATTTATCGAGGCCGTCCCTCCACAACTTAGACCCTGTTTCAAAATAAAAGTAAAATAAAACAGGGCTGGGGGTGTAGGTATAATGCCCCTGGGTTTAATCCCCAGTAACACACACACACACACACACACACACACACACAAATAAATAAAGGCTTCCTTGTAACTAGGTGCATGCCTGTAATCCCAGTGTTTAGGAGGCTAAAACAGTAGGATTGTAGGTTGGAGGCCAGCCTCAGCAATTTAGCGAGACCCTCAGCAATTAGTGAGGTCCTGTTTAAAAATAAAAAAGGGTTGGACCTGTAGCTCAGAGGTAGAATGGCCCTGAGTACAATCCTCCATACCACAAAAAAGAAAAAAAAAAGAATACTGAATTTTTTTTCTATCTTGAGAGATAGGGGAAGTGCAAGAAAAAGCCAAGAGGCTTTTAATCCAGAATTCTCTTTGGTTCAATAAAGACCTATTGAACACCCATTCTCCACATTAGGAAAAATAAAAAGCCCACCAGTCTCTGGCTCACAAACACTACAGTCTAGGGGAAAAAAAAAAAAAGGTCAAACTCACAGCCTGGAAGGTTTATATTAAATCTCATTTCCAGCTCCAAAGTGAGGAATATTACATTTTAATTTGGCTATGAGGGGTCAAAGGTTGTTGCATGAGTACACCCAGCACTGGCCTCCTCCATCCAGAGGAACTTGCAGCAAGCTTCTGTTTTCTTTGGTTCTGAGACGCTACACTTTTCCAGCAAAGGTTTCTTTGGACAGAAACAAGGGGGGCAAGAACAGAGGAAGACTCTTCTCGTGAGGCTGAGTTGGGTAGGGGAATGGTTCCAGGTTTGGGCTATTAGGGATCTTTCTTTCTTTTCTTTCTTTCTTCCTTCCTTTTTTTTTTTTTTTTTTTTTTTTTGTGGTACCGGGGATTGAACTCAGGGGCATTCTACCTCCGAGGTATACCCCCAGCCCTATTTTTTATTCTTTATTTTGAAACCGAGTCTCACTAAGTTGCGGAGTGCCTCACTAGGTAGCTGAGACTGGCCGCGAACCCGGATCCTCCAATCTCAGCCTCCCGAATGCTGGGATTACAAGCGTGCGCCACCACGCCCGGCTCTTTCTTTCTTTGTGTGTGTGTGTGTTACTTATTGGAAATTGAACCAGGGGCATTCTACCTCTGAGCTACACCCCCAAGCCCTATTTTTTTATTCTTTATTTTGAAACAGGGTCTCACTAAGTTGCGGAGGGCCTCACTAGTTAGCTGAGACTGGCCTCAAACCCGGATCTTCTGGTCTCAGCCTCCTAAGGACTGGGATTACAAGCGTGCACCACCACGCCTGGCTATTAGGGAGCTTTCTAGTAGAGTTTGGGGTCCTTTTGTTGGAGAGGAAGATGTTGGTCCAGCTGTTCTCTTTCCCTTTGCATCTTCACTGCCTTCTGTTTTGTGCCACCTTTCCATTTCTAGGTTAAAATTTGGTTTCAGAACCGCAGAGCAAAGGAAAGAAAAATCAACAAGAAAAAATTGCAGCAGCAGCAGCAGCAGCAGCCACCCCAGCCACCTCCACCACAGCCTCCTCAGCAGCAGCCGGGTCCTCTGAGAAGCGTCCCGGAGCCCCTGAGTCCTGTGTCTTCCCTGCAAGGCTCGGTGCCTGGCTCTGTCCCTGGGGTTCTGGGGCCCACGGGTGGGGTGTTAAACCCCACTGTCACCCAGTGACCCATAGTGGTGCATGGGGCAGAGCAATTCCAGGCCAATGAGGAGCATGGACTCTGCTAGAATCCTCAGAAGAGACCCCTCCCCTCCCAGCCAGGAACACACCTACAAAGCTCAGGAAAACTGGGGCCGGGAGAAAAGGCAAGTGGGCCTGGGGACCTCAAGGAAGATATCATTCAGATTTTTGACTGTTTCCAGCTTGACTCTTTCTGCCAGTGAGAATACAGGAAATGACCAATGAGGCTTTATTTTAGTACTGGCAGAAGCACTGCCTGGACTGGAAACAGCACCAGGCTTTCAGCCTCTTCTGCCCCAGCACATCACCTCTAAAATCTGCGGGCTGCATCTCTGACTGGAGCTGAGGAGAGAGAGGGACTCCAGGGAATGGCAGTACTGGGAGCCATGATGGCTACTTCCTGGTCACCGCCTTCCACCTTCCAAGGACCAGCTGGCCTTCCTGCCTCTGGGGCAGGCACAACTTAAACTGCAGAAGCCAGAGGCAGCTAAGATAGAAAGCTGGACTGACCAAAGACTGCAGAACTCCCAGGTGGTCTGTGTCTTTCTTCTCCTCCCTTCCCAGACCAGGAAAGGCTTGGCTATGTGTGTGTGTGTGGTGTGTGGGGTGATTAGTGGACTCCAGGCCTGATGAGGGAGGCCCCCACAGGGCCTTGTTTAGAGAGCCTGTCACCAGAGCTTCTCTGGGCTGAATGTATGTCAGTGCTATAAATGCCAGATCCAACCTGGACTTCCTGTCATTTTCACAATCTCGGGGCTGAGGAAGAAGGGTGTTTTTGTTGTTGTTGCTGCTCCTTGGGTCAATGGTCTGTGTAACATCCAAGCCAACCTTAAAAACAAAACAAAACAAAAAAAACCTTCTGGATCTGTAGGGAAAGACATGATATGGTGAAGGGAAGTGTGTGTGTGTGTGTGTGTGTGTGTGTGTGTGTGTGTGTATTTGAACACAATTGAAAATTTTTTCTAAAAAGAAAAAGATAAATGAACTTTGCAGATTTCAGATTCTGTAATTTATCTTCTTTAGATTTTGCCTAGAGCTTTTTTTTTTTTTTTTTTTTTAAAGAAATGGAATATCTTCTCTGCTTGCAAGCTAGAAGTATTAAAAAAAAATTCCTGGAGAAGGTGGAGCTGGTTATCTGGGCGGCCTCATTTTACCCCAGAGCTCAGAAGCCTGAAGGAGCAGGTTCTGAGACCTTCCCTGCCCCCAAGCCTAAGTCCAGCCTTGGACTGTGGAATGTGCAGTTCTCCTGGGGGTGCCTTTGGGCAAAATGCACATCTGAATGGTCAGCTGCTGCCCAGCTGCTGCCGAATTATGGGGGGTGGGGTGAGAGGGCCTGCTCCATCATAGCATCTTATCAAATCCTCAGGGAGGCAGAACAAGCACTAGGAAGCCCCTCTATCAGTGACTCCCTCCTTCCTAGGGATGCCCCACAACCCGGAGTTAAACATATGCCTGCAGTAAAAAAAAAAAAAACAAACTATTTCCCCAAGACAACACTTTCCGTGAATATAATCTTCTTATTCGCTGGACATTTACTTGAGTGCTTTCTGCCCACTGCCCACCCACCTTTCTTCATCCTACGGGGATCCCTTCTGCATCCCCTCAGACAAGAATTCGAGAATAAGTCTAAAAAGATGCTTGCCATGGTAGCCTACTGTCTGGCTGATTCGCTGGGACCGAGCTGTGGCCCCCGGAGGCCTCGGAGCTGGGTGCTCGGGCTGGACCGGGGGAACGAGAGAAATGCCCTCCATTTCGCACTTCCAAGCGCTTTAGGGCCTAATCAGCGACTCCACCGAGGGAAGAGGCGCCTGGAGTGCGCAGGGGAGGCACTGAGCGACAGCGGGACGCACCTCCCCAATTCAACCGCCCTTTCGAGTGACTCCAGGACTGAGACAGGGGCGCTGGCGGCTGGATCCCGGGGCGCCGGGCCTCGGAGCTGGAGGCGAAGGGAGGAGGTGCCTCCAGAGGGCATCCGTTGGGTGAGAGGCCGGGGTTCAGGTCCCCGCGGCCGGGTCTCCCGGCGCCCGGAGGGAGCCCTGGCCGCGCCCACCCGGCCGCCCTCCGCCGCAGCCCGGTTGCTATGCGTTGCCGTGAAACGCCTGTCAATAAACCCTGTTTGGACAGTGGAGCAAGAGCACAAGGGTTGTTTGCTTAGTGGTTAGAGGTTCAAAAGTCGGCATTGTCCGGTTGCAAGCGATTACAAGTTCTTCCCTTTCCCGGGGTGCGCTCGGGTTTGGGGGGCCCGGGAGGGGCGCTTGCTCAGCCGCTCTTGGAAATGCAAACGCCCAGCTCCCTGCTGCCCAGCTTCCCAGGCCACGGAAGAGGCGCCTGAACTAGGTAGGACTCTCCCCAGCAAGTTAGACTTTTGCGCTTTGGACGCCGAGACACCGTGTCACCTCAGGAGGCAGCCCCAGGAAACACGGGACGTGGCTCGAGTGGGCAACGTATCCTAAGTTTAGGGAGGCTTGCACCCGGCCGGGGATGAGATGGGATGATGTAGCTGCTCCCAGAGCCTCCAGCACTGGGCGGGGTTGGGGGAGTGGGTCCCCGAATCCACCGGCCCTCGAGGCGCCGGATCGGCGGCCCAGGTCGCCAGGGGGCGCATGCGCTCTGGGAAGACCTGGGCTGGTGCTAGTGCTCCACCTGGAGCATACCCGAAAGGGCTCCAGTCCTTACCAGGCAGAAAGGGACTAGCAGTAGTGTCTCTGCACACCCTGGCTACTCCCAAACCCGGGCACCTGGGATCTCACAAGGGCCGGAGATCCGTTGAAACTAAGTTCAGGAGCTGGGATGTAGCTCAGGGGTAGAGTACACGCTCAGATTTCTTGAAGTCCTGGGTTTAATCCCCAGCACCGACAAAATAAAATTCCTAAAAACTAAGTTCAAACTTGGTAGCAATTATCTGTTGACTAAGAAAATAAATTTTGAGCCGGGCATGGTGGCGCAGGCTTATAATTCCAGTACTTCAGAGGCCAAGACAGGAGGATTGCAGGTTCGAGGACAGCTCAGCAAATAGTGAGATTTTCATCAATCTAAGGAGACCTTGTTTCAAAATAAAAATCAAATAGGGCTGGTGGTGTAGCTCGGAGGTAGAATGCTTCTGGGTTCAATAATCCCCAATGCATAAAAAGAAAAAGAAAACAAATTTTGGAACTGGGCATGATGAATCACAAATTTGCTGCCAGCCTCAGCAACTTAGTGAGACTATTTCAAAATAAAAATAAAATAGCCTGAGGGTGTAGCTCAGAGACAGAATGCTCCTGGTTTCAATCCCCAGCATGAAAGAAAGGAAGGAAGGAAGGAAGGAAGGAAGGAAGGAAGGAAGGAAGGAAGGGAGAGAAAGAAGAAATTTGGGGATTGGTCACCACACCTGTAAATCCCAGTACTTGGGAGGCTAAGACCCAAGGATCCCAGGTTGGAAACCAGCCTCAGCAATTTAGGGAGACTCTCAGCAACCTAGCAAGACCCTGTTTCAAATCAAAAAATGAAAAGGGCTGGGGGGGGGTGTGACTTGGAGGTAGAATGCCCCTGGGTTCAATCTCCAGTATTCTCCTCCCCTGTCACACAAACAGAAAAAAAAAAAAAAAAAAAAAGAAAAGACACATAGGGGGAGAAAAAAAGGAAAACACATTTAGGAGAGGAGACTATCATTCTAAAAGGATCCTTTTTTTTATTGTAATAATTCGTGCATTGTAAGCATACATCTTTGTTAGGTATAAAAGGATCCTTTTGCCTAAGACGTTTCTTTTTTTTTTTAGTACAGATATGGCCATAGTATTAATATATAGTAAGACTGGGAGTTTGGTTGTTTGTTTTTTTGTGGTACTGAGGTTTGAACCCGGGGCATTCTACCTCCAAGTTACGCCCCCAGCCCTATTGTTTATTATTTATTTTGAAGCAGGGTCTCACTAAGTTGTGGAGGGCCTCAGGAAGTAGCTGAGGTTGGCCACAAACCCAGATCCTCCTGTTTCAGCCTCTCAAGTACTAGGATTATAAGCATGTGCCATCTATGCCCAGCTAAGACTGGAATATGAAAGTAAAATGTCCCAATATTGTGGGATTCATGTCAGAAATTGTATATATGGAGAGAAAACACCCTGAGTTTTTTTCTATGACTAATTCATGGCTTTATTTTATTCATCTGATCAAATTAACATGATGGACTGCTAATGAAAGCAGGAAAGTTTCACTTCTTTCTATTAATATCTACTGGTATTAATAAGGAAAAATCTTTAATAAAGAAAATGAATCTTTAATAGCAACTGAAATACATACACAGCAATATTCTTGCCATTGTTATTCACAACCACCATGGGAGAAAGAAGAGAGAAAGCGACAAGCAGAAATGAAAGAAATCTCAGATACAGAATGTCAAGAAAAGGTCATCTGGTTTTTAGGGTCACTACTTGCACCTTGTTTTAGAGATAGGCTGGTGTGTGTGTGTGTGTGTGTGTGTGTGTGTGTGTGTGTGTGTATTACTGGGGACGGAACAACCCAGGGGCATCTACCTCCAGGCTACACCCCCAGAACTGTTTTATTTTTTATTTGGAAACAAGGTCTCACTAAGTTGCTGAAAACCTCACTAATTTGCCTAGACTGGCCACGAACCTGCAATCCTCTTGTTTCAGCCTTCCCATTACTGGGATTACAAGCATGTACCATTACACTGAGTTCAGGCTGCTATTTTCCAGCCTACTGACCTACTGGTCAGCTTCTGAGCTATGCTTTCTCATCTGTAAGGGAATCAGATGAGGTGATGCAAGTGAATGAATGCATCTTTATAGCATACACTGAAGATTAGACCCTGATAATGATCTGAACAACTCCTCCTTCTCTTCCTCCTCCTCCTCCTCCTTCATTGGGATTGAACCTAGGAACATTCTACCTCTAAGCTACACCCCCAGTCCTTTTTTAAAATTTTTTATTTCTTTCTTTATTTTTTGTGTGTGTGATACTGGGGATTGAACCCAGGGGCATTCTACCTCTGAGCTATACCTCTAGCCTTGTTTTATTCTTTATTTTGAAACAGATTCTCACTAAGTTTTGGAGGGCCTCACTAAGTAGCTGAGGCTGGCCACAAACTTGCAATCTTCCTATCTCAGAATCCCTAATACTGGATTACAAGCCTGTGCCACCATGCCCGGCTTTATTTTTTATTTATTTTCTTTCTTTTCTTTGGTACTGTTATTCTTTTATTTTGAAACAAGGTCTCACTAAGTTGCTGAGGCTGGCTTCAAACCAGTGGTCCTTCTGTCTCTGCCTCCCAAGAACAGGGATTACAGGTATGCACCACCACACCCAGATAGAATTGCTTCTTGTCTTCAACATAGTGCTCCAGGGTACTTACAAAGAACTTTCTAACAGAAGAATTTCTCAAATCTCGATAAAATAACCCTTTCCCAGAATTTTCTCTCATGCATTTAGCTTTGCTTAATCTGTCAAAATAGCCTCAAGTCTGCGGTCTACTGATTTCCACTGCCTAGGTGTCTGTATATAATCCTGAGTAGCAAAGCACTAACTAACATATCCACATACTTCCTCGTCCTTTCATCTACCAGAAAACATATTCCCAAACACATTTAGTTTCTAGGAGAATCAAGTTTAGCTGGAGTTGTTCTTGGGAACCTCCTTATAATTGATCAGTACATTTTTTTTAACCCCAAAGGAGCAGACAGGCAGACACTCTAACTAGATGGCACTAAAATTTTCTTAATTTTTAAACAGGTTGCATCTCAACTTCTCTTCATTAATTCTGTGACTCTTCCAGGAACCATCCCACGAGCCTGTTGTGATTTTAATTTTCTAAGGCTGATTTCCCCTAGAAGTCATTTTTTTTATTTTTATTTTTATTTTTTTTTGCGGTACTGGGGATTGAACTCAGGGGCATTCTACCTCCAAGCTACACCCCCAGCCCTATTTTTTTATTCTTTATTTTGAAACCGAGTCTCACTGAGTTGTGGAGTGCTTCACTAGGTAGCTGAGGCTGGCCGAGAACCCGGATCCTCTGGTCTCAGCCTCCCAAATGCTGGGATTACAAGCGTGCGCCACCACGCCCGGCCTCCTAGAAGTCATTTAAGGCAAGCATTTTACTGTAGTCCTCAGAATTCCCCTTCATTGAAACTACAGCAGCAGATCTTGTGTTAAATTGGTTTTTCTTTGTAGGCTAAGGGGAAAAATTCACGTCTACATTACGTAGATTAATTTGGAAACATTTAAAATGCTTAATTTACCTTTTTAAATCACACATAGACTGTATAAACTTCCATAAACTTTTTTTTTTTGCAGTTCTGGGGAGTGGCCCAGGGGCATTCTACCTCCAAGCTACACCCCCAGCCTTATTTTTATTCTTTATTTTGAAACAGGGTCTCACTAAGTTGTGGAGGGCCTCACTAAGTAGCTGAGGCTGGCTGTGAACCCGGATCCTCCGGTCTCAGCCTCCCAAGTATGGGATTACAATCGTGTGCCACCATGCCCGGCTTTCCATAAACTTTTTTTGGAGGTACTGGAACTTGAGCCCAGAAGCATTCTATCTCTGAACTACACCCCAAGCCCTATTTCATTTTTTATTTTAAAACAGGGTCTCACTGAGTTGCCAAGGACCTCACTGAGTTGCTGAGGCTAGCTTCAAACCTGCAGTCCTGTCAGCCTCCGAGTCCTGGGATTATAGGCATGTACCACCATGCCTGGGTCCCCATAAATGCTTGCAGTCCTTGTTTCTTCTCCTTTTTCCTCCAATGTCTCTGGTACCAAACATTACATTTGTTTTAACAAGTGTTTCCAAACTGGAATTTGCCATTATCCATTATAGATATAGATAATATCAGTTAAGTTATCAAGTCCCAAAGTTAAATGACCAGTTTGTTCTTCTTTCTACAGGATCCTGGCAATTCTGTTCTAGATGTTCCAGAGATCTAATCTGTAAACCGGAACACAACCAGGGATTTTTGTTTGTTTGTTTTGTTTTTGGTATTGGGGATTTAAGCCAGGGGTATTCTCCCAGCTAAACCCCAAGCCCTTTTTATTCTTTTATTTTGAAACAGGGTCTTGCTAAATTGCTTAAGGTGTCCCTTAAATTTCTGAGAGTGGTCTCTAACCTGCAATCCTCTTGTCTCAGCCTCTTAAGTACTGGGATTATAAGCAAATGTGCCACCTCGCCCAGCTCACAACCAGTGTGTGTGTGTGTGTGTGTGTGTGTGTGTGTGTGTGTGTGTGTGTGTGTGTGTTTGTGTGTGTCAATGGGGATTGAACCCAGGAATGTTCTACTTCAGATGTATCCCCAACCCATTTTATTTTTTGTTTTGAAACAATCTTGCTAAGTTACTGAGGCTGGTCTCAAACCTGTGATCCTCCTGTTTTAGTTTCTCAAACACTGAGATTGTAGGCATGTGCCACCACACCCATCTTTACAACCAGTTTTGATCCATGGAGACTTCCCTGAAATGGAATTACTAAACCATTCCTTCCTATGCACACGTTTACTTAAAAATAATATTCAAGTCACATATTAGGTTTATGTGTCCCATATTTTATTGGTAAGTAGGAACCCCAGACATTTAATACATTTCAATATTTGAGTGTTGACTTCTAGGAAAGGAAGTCTCTCCTAATTGCTCATGCGTTATCTCAGAACCTTCAGGGTTGACAGTCTGCTATCATAACATTTTGTATCTGCAGTATGACAATAATATGTTTTACACAAGTAGTAGCTGATAAATTCCTCTCCAGCCTCAGGAAAGCAAACAATGAAAAACAATGCAGGAGCTAGTCATTGTAGTCCAAATGGGCAATGGCATGCTGTGTGTAGCACTTGAGTAATTTAAACTTATTGATGATTTGTGGAATCAGCAGCAAGGATTACAGATTAGAAGTTGTTAAGCATGATCTGGGCAGATCTGTCTTCTATTCATGAGAGGTACTTAGTCTAATCTTAGTCTAATGTTCTTCACTTTATGCATCTAATTTTTTTTTTTTTTTTTGGTCCTGGGGATTGAATCCAGGGACATTCTACCTCTGAGCTACACCCCCAGCCTTATTTTTATTCTTTATTTTGAAACAGGGTCTCACTAAGTTACAGAGGGCCTCACTTCTGTAGCTGAGGCTGGCTGTGAATCTGTGATCCTCCTGTCTCAGCCGCCCAAGTACTGGGATTATAAGAATGCACCATCATGCCTGGCCTTTTATTTTTATTTTGAAACAGGGTATCACTAGGTTGATGAGAATCTCACTACTTGCTGAGGCTGGCCTCGAACCTGCAATCCCCCAACTCAGCCTCCCAAGTACTGTATTATAAGTGTACACCACCATGCCCGGCTTGTAACTGATGTTTTTAAAGCAAAGCAACACAATAAAACCCCAATATAACTATATTTTATTTTCTGTACTCTCACTATCCAACCTCCAAGTTTCTAGACCAAGTTATGTTAGGATGTATAGGCACTGCCAGAAACAAACAAAAGAAACACATTATTAATCTAGAACCAGAGACCATTGTCCAGTAAATAGCCACACAGAAGCACACAGGAAGAACAAAAAGACTGAAGTACACACTTAAAAGATAACAGTATTTCCCCCTTAAGCCACTTTATTAAAAATAATGACTCGGGTGTGGTGGATTAGGCCTGTAATCCCAGTACTTTGGAAGCTGAGACAGGAGGATCACAGATTTGAGGCCAGCCTCAGCAACCTAGGAAGACTCTGTTTTAAAATAAAAAATAAATAGGGTTGGGGGTGTAGCTTGGAGGTAGAATGCCCCTGGGTTCAGTTCCCAGTACCGATAATAGTATTTCAGAGATCCAAATTCTTCTATTTTCCTTTAATTATTTTCAACATACCAATGAATTCCATATATAGCCATATTTATACTTTTAGGTGTTGGAAACAAGTCATAAGTCTCAAAACAAACAAAAATCAATCAATCAAATAAACAAAAAACACCCAACCTAAAAATCAACATTTATTTCTCATTTCTAGAGGTAGAGGCTTTCTTTCTTTTTGGGGGGGTGGGGTGGGGTGGTATTGGGGATTGAACCCAGGGGCATTCTACCTCCAAGTTACACTCTCAGCCCAATTTTTAAAAATGTTTTGTTTTGAAGCAGGGTCTCACTAGTTTGATGAGAGGCTCACTACTTGCTGAGGTTGTCCTCGAACCTGTAATTCCCCTATCTCAGCCTCCCAAGTACTGGAATTACAGGTGTGAGCCACCACGAAGGGCTAGGATTAAGTCTTGAAATGTGTATCCATGTTATGATTGCTCCTCTTGTGTGGACACTTGGCCACAAAGAAGAACAAAAAGCTAAATGACCTCGCTGTCTGCAGCTGTTCAGTGGATAAATTTTTAGATGGATTATTACTAAGTAAAGCCTAATGCTGCTTTTTAACGTCTAAAGCCAGGCATGGCAGGCAAGAAGCAACTGTTTCCTCAGCTAGAACTTTTAGATCATTCTTTCCCCTTCACCCTACCTCAGAGAAACTAGCGTTTGGATTTAAGTCTGAATGTTGTAGGCAGAAAAATGGAAGAAAATCTGTTCTCTCCTCAGGCTGAAACCATCCAGTTCTCTCAAATATGCCCGAGGGAAGTCTTGGGTCTGCTATCGGGCATCTGTGCGCGGTCCTGGCCACCACAGAAGATTCAGAGCAGGCTGCAGGGCCTCACCCCTTCCCCTCAGGCCTGGATGGACCAGTCCAGCTGGCTTTCCCCCAGCAGGTCAGGCTCCCTTGCCCTCCCAGGCGCCGGGGTCCTGCCATGCTCCCCACGCAGGACAGCGCTGTGTGGGTCTCCGCCGCGCCCCGGGTCCCCGGGAGGTCCGTGGGACGCGCCTCCAGATCCGGCCACTTTCCTTTTCTCTTTGGGGACAGTTCTGTTCCAGTGGTTGCTTTCTCATCAGAACCTAGCTAGACGCGCCTGGAGTGGCTCCGGGAGCCGAGTGCCCCAGGCCACCGGTGGGGAAGCCAGGCCCGGGGTCTTGGTCTTGAAGGGGGAAGCGGTGAGCGCTGGGTGTGCGGCCCAGTCCAGGACGCCCGGCCTCGGGCCCGGGGACAGTGGCCCCGCCGCGGCCGCACCAGCGCGAGTCCCCCGGCAGGCGGCGCTGCTGCCTCGCCGAGCGAGCCGCGCAGCTCGAAGGACACAGCCCGGGACAGCTGCTCCACCGAGGCGCCTTTCCTTGCACCCTTGCTTCCCTAGTCCCTTGGCCTAGGACAACCGGGCCGCGATTCAGTGCTGGGGGATGTTGCTTGGCATGGGAGCGAGAACGAACCTACGTTTTCCCGCCTTTCCCGGCCACACTGTGATACTTGCAGCTCTCCCCCGACCCCCCCCCCCACACCCACACACACCCCGTTCCTTCTCTTCACAGCCACCTGAAGAGACCCAGGCAGAGACTGTCTGTACAGAGCCTGGTTGCAGTCCAAAGCTTGGTTCTGTTTCATTTCTAGCAAAGGGACACCTCCCAGATGTGCAGGTCACCAGCTCTATTCTGGGAGGCCGCGGGATCACTAGAACCCAGGAGGTGAAGGCCAGCCGGAGCAACAGAGGGACACTCCTTCCCCCTACCTAAAACAGACACAAAACCAGATGGGTGCAGGGGCGCTCACCTGTTATCTCAGGACTTGGGAAGCTGAGGCAGGAGGATCAAAGGTCTGAGGTCAGCCTCAGTAATTTAGTGAGACCCTGTTTCAAATTTTAAAATAAATTAATGAATAAGAAGGGCTGGAAGTATACAAGCTCGGAGGTGGAATGCTCCTGGGTAAGAGAGAGAATGCTGAAAGAGAGAGAGAGAGAGAGAGAGAGAGAGAGAGAGAGAGAGAGAAGAAGAAGAAGAAGAAGAAGAAGAAGAGGAGGAGGAGGAGGAGGAGGAGGAGGAG